>PVIY010030429.1:0-30985 GCA_004026745.1 Myrmecophaga tridactyla | reverse complement strand
TTCATTGATCACTAGCATTTCAATCTAATTTTAACATTTGTTCCCCCTATTATTTATTTTTATTCCATATGTTTTACTTGTCTGTTGATAAGGTAGATAGATGGCTACCGGATGTTTCTCGAAGATGATTGTATAATGATACAGCTTTCACAATGTGACTGTGTGATTGTGAAAGCCTTATGTCTGATGCTCCTTTTATAAACATATGGATTAAAAATCAATAAATAATTGGGAACAAATGTTAAAATAGATTTAGTAGCCTGAAATGCTAGTGATCAATGAAAGGGAGGGGTAAGGGGTATGGCATGTATGAATTTTTTTCTGTTTTCTTTTAATTTCTTTTTCTGAATTGATGTAAATGTTCTAAGAAATGATCATGATTATGAGTATACAACTATGAGATATTGTGAGTTACTGATTATATATATGTAGAATGGAATGATCATATGGGAAGAATGTATTTGTATGTTGGTATGTTTAATTAATAAAATAAAAAATATATATGTAAATTTTAACAAATGACAGTGAGGAGAGGTTGGGAGTGGGTAGAGGTATAAATGGAAACAGAATGGTAGAATATAAATGATGCTGAAGCTGGTATGGGGAATTTATTACACCATTCTGTTTACTTTGCATATATTTGAAAATTTCCATAACAAAAAGTTTTTAAAAAAGAATGGCCACCAGGTGTCTCCCTGCACTAGGCAAATGGAACTAGAATAACTAGAATCACCAGCCTCCTGCAGCTGTAAACATGAATTTAGATCCAACAATAGTGGTATCAAATATTCACATTTAAAGTTTTAGAAGATCCGTTGTTTACCGTTCACATTTTGGTTGACAATCTGCCTAGTGCTTGTTTTAACTTTTTATTAGTAGTAACACAAATACAACTCAAAATTCACATTTTAACCACTTTCAAGCGTAAATTCAGTGGTATTAGTTATATTCACGATATTTTGCTACCACCACCAGCATCCACTACCAACACTTCTTCATCACCCTTTCCTCTCCCCCCTCAGCACCTGGGAACCTGTGATCTGCTGTCTGTCTCTATGAACTTATTCAAGGTATTTCATACAAACCAGATCATACAATATTTATCTTTTTGTGTCTGGGTTATTTCACTCAACAGGTCGTCTTCCAGGTCCATCCATGGTGTTGCATGCACCAGAATGTCATCTTTTTTTTTTTTTTTAACTTTTTAAAAAACTGTATATCATATATACAAAGCCAAGATAGAAAAAAGCAATAGTTTTCAAAGCACTCTTCAACAAGGAGTTACAGGACAGATCCCAGAGTTTGTCACAGGCTACGATACCATCCTCTCAGATTTTTCCTTCTAGCTGCTCCAGAACACTGGAGGCTAGAAGGAATAAATATTTTTTTTTATCATCACGATCTACTTTTTTTGTGAAAAATAAGGTATATAAGTTGAGACCTTGACCTATGACATGCCCATGAAGGTTGTTGACTCGGCCACAGGAAAGAACTCGAGACTAGTCCGTGTGTCCAGCTCAAAACTTTTATACTCGCTCGAAGGACGATGAGCACAGGCCTTCTCCAAAGAAGAAGAAGCCGTCTGAGGTCTGGATGTTTGTATTATAAGGACTGGGCTGGGTGTGAGCGCGCCAAAAGGAGCTTTTTGTATGGGTCTTACAGTCAATTCTCCCTTCTCCTCCCTTATCTAACCTGCTTCAGTTCCTTCTTGGCCAAAAAGATGACGAATAAGAGACAGATGAAGAGAACACCATATCCAGAAACGATTAAATAAATGGAGGAAATCCGAGAGAGGGAGAGATGCTCTTGTTACATCTAAAAGGGAATTCCCTCTTTGGGATGACAGATGCGTCCCACAGGACACTGCTGCACGATCCCATAGATCAGAGATCCCTAACTGGCTGCCTACAGGGACCCGGCAGGAATGGTGAATTAGTGAAACGGCCAGGAGGCAGGGACTGGGTTGGATCAGGATGGCTGGCTGGCCAAGGCATGTGGCTACAGCTCAGCTCTAACATCTTGACAACAAGCATGAATAAAGGGCCCGTGTCTCCAGACCTTTATGGGAAATCCCATGGCCCATATCTGGCCTTATGAGACTCTAGATTGCAACCTCGGCAGCAGACACTCAAAAATATAACAAGCCTTTCTTTCTCTTGGATGGTTTTGACATCTCACTCATGGGAAGGCAAAGGATTCAATGAGGTCCCACCAGGACTATTAGTTTAGAAGCATCAGCTACTCAGTGATGATTTGGCCATTTCACCTTCTATATAATCGAGACCTTCCTTGACCAGTGTGTGTGTGTGCACACGTGGGGAGGGGAGGGTACAATGTGTGTAAAGATGTGAGAACCTGTGACAGAGACAGACGTGCCTCCCAAACACTCCATGGGTTCTTCTCACATTTTCAACGTTGCCCTGCAGTGGGTATAATCTTGTGATTCTTCTAACCAACAGTTTATTAGCAGATAAGTTGATGGCTTCCTTACTTATCAGGATGCCTATATCACCTTCTATGTAGACTCATAGACCAGCAATATTTCCAGTTTGTCATATATATATATATGTATACAGACATACACACACCAAATATATTATATATATGCACATATCATATATAAAATATCAGCCATTCCTCCAACTGAGCTCTGGTTTCTTTCATTGGTAAAATGGCAGGTACCACAATTGGGCACAAAGGGAACTTACTGTTACTACCTCTTGTTGCTGTTTCTAAGCCTTTTCTGTAGACAGCATGGCTAGGAAGTTTTGTGTATGTATATATTTTAATGAAATACATGATGAGTTTATTCTGATTCACCAATTTAAATACCTAATTAATAAGTTTGCACTTAACCTCATCTTTCTTATGTCTTTTCTCCTTTCTCTCCCCCACCCCACATTCCAGTTCAATGACACAATTTTTCACTTGCCTTATCCTATGGTACATACACAATCTCTGAAGAGCAGTACTCACATTATCACCAACATGATTACTGAAAATAGTTTGAAATGTTATGAATTGCTTGTCCTTCAGGTTTACTTCGCTGGGATTGCACAGACACATTGCTGTGTTTTTAAGTTCCATTAAAATAGTTGCTCTCCGTGCGGGGTACACTACCAACTAGATGCATGTTTAACTTCATTTTTTTTTGTTTTACTTATTTTTTAGGGATTGCTTATAAATTTAATTTGTTTTATAATTATGTAAAATATTTACATGGTTCCAAAGACCAAAACAATGCACATTCAAAGAACTGACTCTTAACTCTGTCCCTTCCACCCTATTCTCCTGAAAATAACCGTTTAACAATATTTAAATTGTTCTTTATTTAACATAAGCAAGCACACACAGATTTGTTTCCCTCCTTTCTTAGGCATCTTTTGCAAACTCTTCATGCTTTTCCTACCTTGTCTTTTTCACTGGAAATCTATCCCGAAGGGCCCTTTGGAGTTGTTTAAAGAGACATTCCATGTTACTTTTTAGAGTTACACCCATACATACTATAATTTATTCAAACAAGCCATCGTGGGAGATCTTAACTAACCTCTCTCGGAAATTGACAGAAAACAAGTACCAAATAATCAGTAAGGAAATAGAAAACCTAAACGACACAATTAAGCTCACAGAGGGAGAACTGCACCTAACAACTGCAGAGTATACGTTTTATTTCAAAAACACAGAAGGTTTATAAAAATTTACCATAGCCTGGGCTATAAAGCAAACCTCAAACTTCGAAGGATTTAGGTCATACAAAGTTGACTTTGTTCAAGCCTCTAGACCAGCTCCATCCAACCAGACCTTCTGAGAGCATGAAAATGTTCTGCATCTCCAACAGAGCTGCCACCAGGCACATGTGGCACTGAGAACCTGAAGTATGGCACGTAAGACCAAGAAACTTTTTTTTTTTTGCATGGGCAGGCACTGGGAATCTAACCCGGGTCTCTGGCACGGAGGTGAGAACTCTGCCTGCTGAGCCACTGTGGCCCTCCCTGAATTTTCAATTGTATTTAATTGTAAATAGCCACAAGTGGCGAAGTGACTAGTGTCTCGGCACCAGAAGTCTAGGAAACGGAATAAAAAACAAAATCCAGACTGGAAATTCTACAGGATCAATGCCCGTGTTCTTCAATGTTTGTTGAACAAAATTTCAAGGGAATTTACAGATTAAAAGAGATAAGAGAAGAACATGTAAATCAAAATCACAATGAGATACCACTTCATACCCACTAGAATGGCTACACTAAAAAAGTCAGGTGATGAGTTTTGGCAAGGACCTGGAGAGGCCAGAATCCTCCTACATTGCTGGTGGGGATATAAAATGGTGCAGCCACTTTAGAAAACAGTCTGCCAGTTCCTCAAAAGATTAGGTAGAGAGTTACCACAGGACCCAGGAATTTCACTCCTATATGCAAGTGAAGTTAAAGCATACAGCACACAAAACATGTATATGAATGGTCAAGATAGTATGACTCCTGATAACCAAAGAGAGAAAACAACCTATGCTTTCATCAACAGGAAACATAAAATGTGGTATATTCATGCATATAATAACAAATATTCTGTAAAAAACCATGTTCTGATACACGCAATGACATGGATGAACCGTGAAGACATCATGTTGAGTGAAATAAGCCAGACACAAAAGGACAAGTATTGCATGAGCTCACTGTACAATATAATTGGAATCAGCAAATTCATAACATCAGAAGCTAGAATACAGGCTACCAGGGGCTAAGTAGGCGTTGAGAAGGGGCAGTTAAGGCTTAATTGGTACAGAATTTTGGGTGATGGGAAAGTTTTAGTAATGGATGATGGCACAATAGTGTGAAGGTAATTAACACCTCTGAATTAGATATTTGAATGTGGTTAAAAGGGAAAATTTTAGATTATATGGCGAATAATTTTTTAAATATAAGACTATACAACACACCCAGTAAATTCTAATGTAAACTGTGGCATTTACTTAATAGTATAATTAATATAATATTCTTTCATCAATTTTAACAAAGTTATGGCACTAATGCAAAATGTTAATAATAGGAGAATCTATTTATGTGTGTGTGTGGGGGGGGGCTGGGGGTAGAAGAACCCCGTATATTCTGCATGATTTTTTTCTGTGCTAAGTAAAAGAAGAAAGTCATGAAAGACGACATATTATGATTCCATTTATATGAAATATCCACAATAGGCAAAGCCATGCACAGAAAGTAGATTAGTGGTTGCCTAAGGGTTGAGGGGAAATGGAGGGACTGCTCATGCATACAAGGTTTCTTTTCGGAATGACAACATGTTCTAAAATTGATTGTGCTTTGACAATACTGTGAAGATAATAAAACCCACTGAATTGTATACTTTAAGTAGGCAAATTGTATGGCATGTGAATTAGACATCAACAAAGCTGTGATTTAGTAAGATACCAAAGAGAGTTATCAATAGTCACAATGTATGGGTCTTATATAGATCCCAACTAAAACAAATTATTTATTTTCAATATTTTGAGATGATCTGGGGAATTTTAACAGTGATTAAATATTGAATTATATTAAGGAATTATTGTTAATTTGTCTGATGATGCAATCGTGGTTAAGCTTTAATTTTTCTCATCTTTTAGAGATACTTCCTGTTCTAGTTTGCTAGCTGCCAGAAGGCAATATACCAGAAACAGAATGGCTTTATAAAAGAGGAATTTAATAAGTTTCTAGTTTACAGTTCTAAGGCCAAGAAAACATCCCAATTAAAACAAGTCTATAGAAATGTTCAATCTAAGGTATCCAGGGAAAGATACCTTGGTTCAATAAGGCTGATGAAGTTCATGGTTTCTCTCTCAAGTGGAAGGGTACATGGCGAACACAGAGTTCCTCTCTCATCTGGAGAGGCACATGGCAAACACAGCATCATCTGCCAGATTCTTCTCCTGGCTTCCCGCTTCATGAAGTTCCCCAGGAGGCATTTTCCTTCTCCAGCTCCAAATGTTGCTGGCTGGTGGACTCTGCTTCTCATGGCTATGTCGTTCTGCTCTCTCTCTGAATCTCTCATTCTCCAAAATGTTTCCTTTTATAGGACTTCAGAAACTAATCAAGACCCACCCAAATGGGTGGGGACACGCCTCTACCTAATCCGGTTTAACAACCACTCTTGATTAAATCACATCTCCAGGGAGATGGTCTAATTACAGTTTCAAACATACAGTACTGAATAGGGATTAGAAGAAACGGCTGCCTTTACAAAATGGGGTTAGGATTAAAACATGGCTTTTCTAGGGTACATACATCATTTCAGACTAGAACACTTCCTGATATACTTTCGCAGAAAATTATATCATGTCTAGAATTTGTATCAGAATAATCCAGGTTAGGAGAAGTAAGTGGGATGTAGCTAAGACAACACTTGGTCATGAGCTGATAACTATTGAAGCTGAGTAGTGGTTCTAAGAAGTTTCAGTATACTATTATTCCTCCTTGACAAAGTTTATATATGGTTCATAATACGTGTTTAAAATGTTTCATAATAAAAAGTTAGTTTTAAAGATTACTTACGAATAAATACCACAAAAGATGTATAAAGCCACTACAGGGGAAAATTATAAAACATCACTGAGAGAAATTAAAGAAGTCCTAAATAAATAGAAGGCTACACCATACTCACGGATTGAAAGATTCAATATTGTCAAGATGTCATCTCTCCCCACATCGAACTTTTGATTCAATACAATCACAGCAAAAATCCCAACAGGCTTTCTAAAACTTGACATGCTATTTCTAAACATTTTTATTTAATTGCAAAGGACAAAGATTAGCCACAACACTCTTGATACAGAGCAGATTGCAGTCATATGACTTTCTCTATTAGTTACCAAGCCATACTATAAAGCTATGGTCATCCACATAACATGGATGCTACCAAAATAAGATCTAAATGCGAAAGGCAAAACCACAGAGATTTTAGAAGAGAACATAAGAATATCTCCATTACTTTGGGATAGGGAAGGATTTCTTAATAATTCTTAAATAATGGACCCTAAAGTGAGTGATGTATAATTTTGACTATGTTAAAGAACTTTCATTTAACAAAAGTTAAAACAACATTAAATATGATATTTCACACGCACAATAAGTGTTTAGAATTAAGGAAATTCAAACAGCTCAATATAAAAATGGACATTTCATAGAAGAATCAAATGGCCATTAGAAGGAATGACCTATGCTAATTAACACCCCAGTGGAATACTCCTGCATCCTTACCAAATTGGCAAAAACTTAAAAGCCTGACAATAAAGGTTGGCAAGAATTTTTCTTTTCTTTTTTTTTTTAACATGGGCAGGCACCGGGAATCGAACCCGGGTCCTCGGGCATGGCAGGCAAGCATTCTTACCTGCTGAGCCACCGTGGCCCGCCTGGTTGGCAAGAATTTGAGCAACAAAAACTCACTCTCTGTGTATGGAAATGTAAATTAGTGCAACAATTTTGGAAAACATCTAAGCACAGCCTAAAAAATTTGAAGACACATACCCTACGACCCAAGCAAGTTCACTCCTCTCCCTTATGTGCTGTGGGAGACAAGAGCAAGAGAGTACAGAGCAGGATTTTTGTAACAACCTGAGACGGAGAACAAACTTCAATTTCTATCAATAATAGGATACACTGCTATGTGGTATAGTCATCCTACAAAGTTATATAGAGCTTAGATGCTAGGTCCTGCTCCAAGTGCTTTTCATATATGAACTCATTAGACCTTTCATCAACCTTATGCTTAAAAGGTGCTTTAACTCCCAATTCACAGACAAGGAAACTGAGGCACAGAACACTTAAGTAACTTGTCACATAGCTATTATGTATCAACTGAGATTCAAACCTAGACAGTCTCATGCCACAAGTCCATCCTCTTTTTAACACATTCCAGAAGGACAAGAAAGAGGACTTAAAAATGGACAGACATCCAAATATTTAATAGAACATTCAATAAAGATGTTTAATTAAATTATTATGCTACACAAAGCTCTGAAGGTGAATGAATCACCATTATGTTCATCAGCATGGTTTAACCTCAAAAAGTGTAATCCAAAGAATAACAAGTCACAGAACATACACAGTTTGATCCTACTCTAATAAAAGTCCCAATTAAGCAAGATTAAGCAATATTTTGTTTGGTGATATCTCCTTAAGCAGTAAAACTATGAAGACCACCAAAGATGATGTTCCATATTTACACTAACTTGAGGTATTAGGAGTATTTATTTTATTATTATGCTGTCCATATACTCATCTTTATGTATGATATTTTTCAATAAAAATTTAAAACTAGACTAACTTCACATAGGAATAGCTATATAAAATTCCACAATAAACAATTAGCAAACAGCATCCAGCAGAAAAGTAAAGAATAATAAAGCATGACCAAGTAGGATTTATCCCAGGGATTCAATATTAGAAAATCTGCTAATAAAATAGATTATTCCAGAAATTCAGTATTAGAAAGCCTATTAATGAAGGTTACCCTATCAATAGAAGAAAAATGAAAAGATATATTTTCATAGATTCTGGAAAGGCATTTGGTGAAATTCAGCTTTCATTCATGATACTACATTTATATGTATATATATAAACTGTAGTGTATACATATAAAAATACAGCCATATCCCCTAAACTAGCACCATGCTTAGTTGGAAGCATAGAAATATGTTCATTAAAGTCAGGACAACATGGATGCCCTTTACCATCCTATTTAACAGTGTTTTGAAGATATCAGCCAATGCAATAAGAACAGGAAATAAGAAATAGAAACATTAGAAAATAGGACAAAAATATTTGTAGATTGTCTTAAGTGTTTCCTGGAAAATCCAAGTGAATGAGCTACAAAATTATAAATGATATATAAATCTAGGCCAAATTCAAGTTTAATAAATCAATAGCCATAAATCAACATTTACTAGTTAGAAGATAATACCAGGAGAAAAGACTCCACTTAAAATATAGCCACAAAAGAAATGAAATATAGAATGAACTTAGAAAAGGAATATTAACAGAATACTGGGGAACACACAAAAAAAGAGGTGAACAAATAGAAACCCATACCGTGTTGCTGGATAAGAAGATTCAGTATCATAAAGATGACAATTCAACTAAGTTCATCTATAAATTAAATAAAATCCCACTAAAAACATCACCATGATTTTAGGGTACAAACTGACTCTAAAGTTCATGTGTGTTCTAGTTTACTAGCTACTGGAATGCAATATAGCAGAAATTGGATGGCTTTTAAAAGGGGGAATTTAATAAGTTGCTAGTTTACAGTTCTAAGGCTGAGAAAATGACCCAATTAAAACAAGTCTATAGAAATGTCCAATCTAAGGCATCCAAGGAAAGACACCTTGGTTCAAGAAGGCCAATGAAGTTCAGAGTTTCTCTCTCAAGTGAGAAGGCACATGGTGAATGCAGTCAGAGTTTCTCTCTCATCTGGAAAGACGCATGGTGAACACGGTCAGGGTTCCTCTCTCATCTGGAAGAGCACATGGCGGACATGGCATCATCTGCTAGCTTCTTCTCCTGGCTTCCTGTTTCATGAAGCTCCCCAGGAGGCATGTTCCTTCTTTATCTCCAAAGGTCACTGGCTGGTGGACTCTGCTTCTCATGGCTGTGTTGTTCTGCTCTGCTCTCTCTGAATCGCTCATCCTCCAAAATGTTTCCTCTTTTATAGGACTCCAGAAACTTATCAAGACCCACCCGAATGGGTGGAGACACATCTCCACCTAATCCATTTTAACAACCACTGTTGATTACTCAAGATCACGTCAAGATCACATCAAGATTGACCCCCTAAGTCACATCTCCAGGGAGATGATCTAATTACAGTTTCAAACATACAGTACTGAATAGGGATTAGAAGAAGTGGCTGCCTTTACAAAATGGGATTAGGATTAAAACACAGCTTTTCTAGGGTACATTCATCCTTTCAAACCAGCATAGTATGGAAGACTAAGAATTTTGAAGAAATTTCCAAAAGAACTTTAAATTAAAAAGATTTATGAAAAGGTACCAGTTTCAGCAGATATTAAAATATATTATAAAACTACATTAATTCAGTAGTGTGATGGTACATGAATAGGCAAGCAACTCACTAGAACTGAATAGAAAGTTTAGAACTTGTCTTACATACAGAAATTTGTTGCATGATTAAGGTAGCACTTTAAAGCTGTGGTGAGAAAACGAAATATTCAATAAATGGTGTTTCACACATTTGTGAAAACTCATAATGACACCTCTAAAAAAGGATGAATTTTACTTTATGTAAATCATACCTTGGTAGACCTAACTTTAAAACATGCTGTTGGCTTCCAGTCAACCAAGATGTGGTTTAAGATGCCCCCAAGAGGCCACTGCCCCACAGAATCTTTGGAAACTAGCAAAATCTACAGAGCCGTCTTTCTCAGAACTCCAGAAGACAGAGGGCTGCAGAAATGAGTCAAGTGACAAATCAAGTAGCTGCAGCTTTAAAAAATGGTAGGAGATGCTCAGATGCCCATCTGACCCCTCCCCTACCTCTTCCCCACTGCAAAATGGAACCTGCCTATCTCCTGTTATGGGTGCCTGGCCACGTTCCAGAGGGAGCAAAGGAACCCCTATGCTAATCCTGCGGCATCGGAATAATGGTGCCAATCTGTTGAGAGGCAGCCAAAAACCTGAATGAGGAAATTCCTCTCTGGCCTGGCCTCCCAGAACTTGCCTTGCAGGCAGAAATAGCTTGCTGACAGCTAAAGCTGTGTAAGAAACAATTAGGTCAAAGCAGCTGGGGGCAAAGGATCACCTGCTTTAAGTCAAACAATAGAGCACTCTGGAGGGGAAAGAAAGTCTAATAAGGAATAGAAGAGGCATTTGAATTCCTGTGGCCATAAGCAAGTACAAGCCTATGAGAAGACAGAGTGAACCCTGCACTTCACATTCTCCCTTGGCTGATGGTCTTGATAGGAGGGCTAAACTCTGAATGAGTGCATCAGCCAATGCAGAGCTAATGTGCAAAGACTACGAAAAAAATTTTTGCATTGGTTTGTTTTTGTTAGCTGCTGGCCTTCAAGCAAATCTCTATCATATCACTAGCTGGATACAAACTTAAGGGAACAGAAAGTTCAAGGAAAAATTGCAGAGTTAACACGTTCAAACATTAAAATGTGTAGCGTGTAACTAGAGATCACAAGACAAACAAAGAAATAGGAAATGACGGCCCATCCAAAGGAACAACATAAAAATCCATAAACCATCAAAAAAGATAAACAGACTTTGAACATACTGGATAAAGACTAAAAAAATGATGTTCAATATTCGCAAGGATTAAGATTTTCACACCGAAAGAGCTAAAGATTACCATGAAGTCAATGAATAATCTCAATAAAGAGGTAGAAATTATAAAAAGAACCAAACGAAAATATCTGCATTGAAGAACATAATAACTGAAATGCAAAATTCCCTAGAGGTTTCAACAGCAGATTGGAGCTGGCAGAAAAAAGAATCAGTGAACTCTTAGAAGACAAGACAACTGAAACATTTCAGGCTGAATATCAGAAGGAAAGAGAATGAAAAAAAGCAAACAAAGCCTAAGAGATTTGTGGGGCACCATCAAACTTACCAATAAACACATTATGAAAGCTCCAGAAGGAGAGAGAGAGAGAGAGAGGGAGAGGGAGAGGGAGAGAGAGAGAGAGAGAGAGAGGGAGGGAGGGAGGGAGAGAGAGAGAGGGGGAAATAGAAGCCAATAGTAGGAACTTCAGTACACCACTTTAAATAATGGATAGAACATCTAAACAGAAGACCAATAAGGAAATAGAAGACTTAAATAATACTATAAACCAACTAGACCTAACAGGCATATTTCATCCATCAGCAGCAGAATACACATTCTTGTCTCGTATACATATATTATTCTCCAGGATAGACCATATGGTAGGTTCACAAAATAAGTCTCAATACATTAAAAAAAAAATTGAAAGCATACAGTGCACATTCTCCAACCACAAAGGAATACAGCTAGAAAGCAGTAACAGAGGAAGAACTGGGAAATTCATAAATATGTGGAAATGAAGGCAGTGCTGAGAGTGAAAATTATAGCTCTAAATGCTTACGTTGAAAAAGAAATATCGCAAATCTGAGATCTAATCTCACAATAAACTAAACCCAAAGTGAGCAGAAAGAAGGAAATAAAGATTAGAGGTAAAATAAATGAAATCAGGAATAAAAAAATAACAGAATTAATGAAACCATAAGTTGCTTCCTTGAAAAGACTGATACAATTAAAAAAACCTTTAGCTAGACTGACAAAGAAAAAAAAAAAGAGGATGCAAATAACTAAAGTTAGAAATGAAACTACCAACCCCACAGATATAAAAAGGACCTTAAGAAGATACTATGAACTGTACATCAACAAATTAGGTAACCTGAGTAAAATGGAAAAATTCCTAGAAACACCCAAACTACCTACACTGGCTCAAGAAGAAATTCAAGACCCCAACAGACCAATAAAAAGAGATTGAAATAGTATTCAAACACCTTCCAACTAAGAAAAACCCAGGATGAAATGGTTCCACTGGTGAATTTTACCAAAAATTCCAACAAGGATTAACACCAATCTTGCTCAAACTCTACGAAAAATTGAAGAGGAGGGAATGCTCCCTAACTCAGTCTATGAGGCCACCACCCTAATATCAAAGTCAGATAGAGATATCACAAGAAAAGAAAAGTATAAACCAATATCCCCTATAAAATCCCCTATAGAAAAGGGAAAGAATCTTCCACAAAACACTAGCAAACCAAATCCAACAGTATATTAAAAGACTTCTACACCATAATCAATTGAGATTTATCCCAGATATGCAAAGGTGCTCAACATGAGAAAATCAATTAAATGTGAAGGAAAAAGTCCATATGATCATCTCCACTGATGCAGAAAGCACATTTGACAAAATTCAGCACCACTTCTTGATAAAAGCACTTAGAAAATTAGGAACAGAAGGGGCTTTCCTCAACAGGCTAAGGGGCAAATATGAAAAACCCATAACTAACACCATATTTCAATGCTGATAGCCTGAAAGCTTTCCCTCTAAGATCAGGAACAAGACAGAAATGTCCACTGTCACCACTGTTATTCAACATCGTACTCAAAGTTCTTGCCAGAGCAATTAGGCAAGAAGAAACATAAAGGGCATCCAAATTGGAATGGAAGAAGAAAAGTTTTCCCTATTTGCAGATGACATGATCTTATATAAAGAAAAACCTGAAAAATCCACAACAAAGCTACCTGAGCTAATATATCAATTCAGTAAAGTGGCAGGGTACTAGGTCAATGCACAAATATCAGTAGTGTTTCTATATGCTAGTAATGAACACTCTGAAGAGGAAATCAGTAAAAAAAAATTCCATTTAAATAGCAACTCAAAGAATCAAATATCTGGGAATAAATTTAACCAAGGATGTAAAGGACTTACACATGGAAAACAATAAAACATTG
Organism: Myrmecophaga tridactyla; assembly: GCA_004026745.1. Lineage (NCBI taxonomy): Eukaryota > Metazoa > Chordata > Mammalia > Pilosa > Myrmecophagidae > Myrmecophaga > Myrmecophaga tridactyla. The sequence continues at coordinate 17,491 of PVIY010030429.1, read as the reverse complement.
CTAAAAGAAATCAAAGAAGACCTAAATGGCATTTGTGTTCATAGATTAGAAGACTACATATTGTTAAGATGTCAATTCTACCCAATGCAACTTTAAGAGCAGCCAATGCAATCGTAACCAAAATTCCAATAGCCTTCTTTGGGGAAATGGAAAAGTCAGTCATAAAACTTATATGGAAGGGGCAAGATGCCTTGAATAGCCAAAAACATCTTGAAAAAGAAGAATGAATTTGGAGGACTCATACTTCCTGATTTTAAACTTATTACAAGACTACAGTAATGGAAAAAGCACGATACAACACAAGGACAGACATATGAACCAATGGAATAAAATTGAGAGTTTAGATTGGCAGATAAACCCACTGCCCTCCCTTCTACATGGGACAGGACTCTCAGGGGTGCAAATCTCCAAGGGGTGTAAAGCAACATAGGACATGACTCCTGGGTCATGGGATTGAGAAAGCCTTCTGACCAAAAGGAGAACGAGAAATGAAACAAAGTTTCAGTGACTGAGAGATTTCAAATAGAGTTGGCAGGTCAGTCTGGAGGTTGTTCTTATGCATTATATAGATATCCCTTTTTAATTTTCAGTGGATTAGAATAGGTAGAAGGAAATACCTGAAACGGCTGAACTGTATTCTAGTAGCCTTGATTCTTGAAGACGATTGTATAACCATATAACTTTTACAGTGTGACTGTGTGGTTGTGAAAACTTTGTGGCGAACACTCCCTACAGCCAGTATATAGACAGATGGGTAAAAAAATAAGGATAAAAATAAATAAGTAATGGTGGGGGGGTGGAATATGGGGTATGGGACGTTTTGGGTATTCTTTTTCATTTTTGTTTTTATTCTTATACGTATTTTGAAGTAATGAAAATGTTCAAAAAATTGTGATGAATGTACAACTATATGATGACACTGTGAACCAGCGATTGTACACTTTGGATGATTATAGAGTATGTGAATATATCTCAATAAAATTGTACTTAAAAAATGGAGAGTTCAGAAACAAACCCTTGCCTCTATGGCCAATTGATTTTTTTTCAACTTTTTAAATTGTATAATATAACATATATACAAAGCAAAGAAAGAAAAAGCAATAGTTTTCAAAGCTCTTTTCAACAAGTAGTTACAGGACAGATCCCAGAGTTTGTCATGGGCCACCATATACCATCTCAGATTTTTCCTTCTAGCTGGTCCAGAACATCGGAGGCTAGAAGGAATAAATACTTTTTTTTTAATCATCACAATCAACTTTTTCTTTTTTTATGAAAAATAACATATATACAAAAAAGCAATAAATTTCAAAGCACAGAGCAACAATTAGTTGTAGAACAGATTTCAGAGTTTGGTATATGTTACAATTCCACAATTTTAGGTTTTTACTTCCAGCTGCTCTAAGATACTGGAGAACAAAAGAAATATCAATTTAATGATTCAGCAACCATACTCGTTTGTTAAATTCTACCTTCTCTTTATCACTTTGATCTTTCTCCTGCTCTTTTTTTTTTTTAATTTGCATATGGGCAGGAGGCACCAGGGATCGAACTCCAGACCTCCATCACGGCAGGTCGGAGCTCTGCCTGCTGAGCCACAGCAGCCGCCCTTTTTTTTTTTTTTTTTACTTTTTTTTTTTTTTCTCCTGCTCTTTAGGGGTATTTGGGCTATGCCCATTTTCATGTTGGAAAGGGTGGTCAATAACATGGGGTAGGGAGATGGAACTAGCTTGTGTTCTAGAGAGGCTGGTGTGGCCAATTGATTTTTAACAAGAGAGCCAAGTCCACTCAAAGGGGAAAAGAATAGCCTTTTCAACAAATGGTGCTGGGAAAATTGGGTTTCCATATGCAGAAGAATGAAGGTGGACCTTACACCATATACAAAAATCAACTCAAAATGGTTTCTTAGACTTTATACCAAAAGAATGTACAACAACAGAAACAAACAGACAAATGGGACTTGATCAAAAAGTAAAAACTTTTGTGACTAGGACTTCATCATGAAAGTAAAAAGATACCCTATAGGATGGGAGAAAGTATTTGGAACCACATATCTGATAAGGGCTTAGTATCCAGAATTTATAAAGAAATCCCATAACTCAAAAGACAAACAACCCAACTAATAAGTGGACAAAAGACTAGAATAGGCATTTTCCCAAAGAAGATAAATGAATGGCCAAAAAGCACGAGAAAATGTTCAACATCACCAACTATTAGGGAAATGCAAATCAAAACCATAAGAAGAGATCATTTCACACCCCCTAGAGTAGCTACTATTAAAAAAAAATCTGAAAATAACAAATGTTGGAGAGGATGGGAAAATTACGAACACTAGTTCATTGTTGGTGGAATGTAAAAAGGTGCAGCTGCTGTGGAAACCAGTTTTGATAGTTCCTCAGAAAGTGACATGTAGTAACATCACATAAAACCTGGCAATTCCACCACTATGTGTATCGAAAGCGAGGACTCAAACAGCTATTTACACAGCAATATATATAAGAGCATTATTTATAATTACCCAAAGATGGATGTAATTAACCGAAGTTCATCAACACATGAATGGAGAAGCGAAATGTAGTATATATGTATAATGGATTATTCTTCAGTCTGAAAAGGAAGTTCTGATGAATCTTGATAATATGGATGAAACCTGATGACACATCTGTTGCGTGGAATAAGCCAAATGAAAAACTAAAAATGCTGTATGATTTCATTGATAAGAGATCATTAGAATAAGCAAATTCATCGAGTCAGAAACTGGAACAAGACTTAACCTTGAGAGGCTTCTAAGGAGTCAACCAAAGAGCAAGGAATCAAGCAATTAGGATAACTGAAAGCTGTGAAATGTGTGATAAAGAAACAAATAGGGTGTGGAGATTGACCTGTTTGTAAAAAAAAAAAAAAAAAAAAAGGTAAAAAATATCTGGTCCAAATTTTAAGGACCAGATAAGGAAAAGGAAAGGTCCAAAGGAAAAGGAAATAACTCCCCCCCTCCACATCAAAAGTGGGCAAAGGATATGAACAGAAATTCACAGAAAGGAAAGCATAAATTTGTCATTTAAACCCACAAAAAAGATACTCGACTTCACTCAAAAGAGAAATGCTACTGAAATACACTGACATCTTTTTTTTCTTTTTTAATTTTAAGAAAGTTTGAGAACATACTTTTGGCAAGAGTAGAAAAGTAAGTACTGGCATCCATTACGTATAAGAGTATATCACAGAATCTTTATGGTGTGCAGTTTGATAATATATTTTTTAAATATCAAGAACATACATTTTGAAGCAGCATTTTCATCTCTGGATATTTATCCTATAGATATACTCTTACATAGGCAAAATGATCAACAATCCAAGTACCCATCGATAGGAAGGTAAATCATGGGGCATGCAAGCAATGGAATCCCATGGAGGTACAGAATCTCTTGAAAATATTGCTTCCATTTGTAAGAAAAATATACGGGCACATACATGTATCCTTATAAATTCATGACATCTCTTGGAAGTAAGCCCAGGTAACAGCAGCTGTATCTTCAAATAGTGGTTGTGTCTGAAAAAGCAGACTTAAGTTTCACTGTATACCTGTTTGTACCTTTTAAAATTTGGACCAGATTTTTTTACCTTTTTTTTTTTTTTTTTCCACAAACAGGTCAATCTCCACACCCTATTTGTTTCTTTATCACACATTTCACAGCTTTCAGTTATCCTAATTTCTTGCCCTTTGGCTGACTCCTCAGAAGCCTCTCAAGGTTAAGTCTCGTTCATTGTTGCGTCCCCAGCTTCCAGCTCAAGTCTTGCCACATAATATGTGCCCAGTAAAGGTACCAAATGAGTGAATTTTTATTCTGGTTCTGTGCCTTATATTAATTTAAAACAACCTAGAGAATTCATAAGAGGTGGCATTCCAACTAAAGTCCCTGGTCTGGGAGAAGAACACAGGTACTAGAAAGCGATACTGGTTTACCCAAAAGTATTTTCTTCCCCTCCGTCAATAAACTTCATACTAAAAATAGATGATTGCCCTTGTGTTTACTGAGTTTGTACTATGCACCATGCAGAGGGCAAATATCTGTCTTAGGTGACACCCGTGACAGCTCATCAGATGGATGATGGCTTCCTCGTTTGTGAAAGTGGATCTAGACAGAGAGGTTAAATGACAGGGAAAGCCATGGAAAGGACTCAGGATTTCGGTCAGCTTAAAGTCTACTCCCAATGCACAAGGGAATCTGCCCCTCCCCCCTCCTGCTGGAGGAATGGACTGAGTTAGTCACGTGTGGACCTCCCCTGGCATCAGCCAGAGAAGGAATAGTCCCAAACTGGGCAAGCCAGAATCTGGCTCAGAATTGAATTTATAAGGACTAATTCATTCTGTTCTAGAGAAGTAGATTGCAAGTTTATCAAGATTATCTGGCCTTGGTTGCCCATGTACATGCAAAAGACATTAGTATGTGATCCTAGAGATAGAAAGACAGTTACTTCCTATCACTATCCCAGACAGACAGTAATGGCTTGACTACTTCCCGTTCCCATTAAACCTGACCATGTCCTTGCAATGTGGTGTATGTGTGTGTGAGAGAGAGGAAAGAAAGAAAGTAATGGTAGAGTGAAGCAACCAAGTTCCTATAGTTGGTAAGGGGAAGAGCCAGGGTTAAACTCACATCTGTGGCTCCAAACTCATCCTTCTTTCTCCTACTCAATTCAACCTCTCATGTATCGCATGCAAGTGTTTGGTCTAGATCTGTCTCACCACCCAATGTTGCCTTCATCCCTTTGCAGCTATAATTATGTTCGCCTGCATTTGAGTGAGAAGCACAGATTGATACTATATCCCAAGCTCCCAGGGCTTTAGGAGGGAGAGTGTTCTGGAAGTTCAGAGGGAGACATTTGACGAGGTTAGCTTACCCAGTTTAAACTGCGAATCAAAACCCTCCAGCCACAATGGTTTTGAGCCAGTTGCAGAGTCATTTCAAGGATTCCTTTGTGGATAGACTCAAGGGGTACTGAGAACCCCTCAACTTCAACAAACCTTTCCTCATCTTGGACATTCCAATAAGAACTCGCCACTGGACCCCTTTGCTTTGGGCTAAGGTGTGGTGCTTAAAGTTGATGGTTCAAAGGTTTACAAAGTTGTGTGTGTGTGGTGGGTGGTGCCAAGTGAATTAAGAAGCAAAAGCGTGAGAGGTTCTGGAAGAAACATGTCTGGGGGGCTAAAAGAGCTCAGAGGGCATCACCTCCTCCCATCACAGCTGACAGGCCACAGGGGCACACCGCATGCTGGTGCCGGCTGGCAACCTTACACTTAATCCTCACACAAACCCTGTGAGATAGATGCCATTATCTCAACTTTCTAAACCGAGGCTGTACTATCAGAGGCCAGGAGTGCTAAGTGAGGGGGGCAGGATTCAAAGAAGCAGCTTGACTCTAGAGCCCTCACACCCACCCTCCGAGCTCTACCACTTCACAGGAGAGTCCGGTGGCTGAGGGAAGACATATGAGATGGAAGAGAAGTTTCTGAGAAGAAAATCTGAAAGCTCTTCTAAACAGAAGCTTGATCTTCTCCAGTTTTTCCCAGATACCGCCAACTGCCCTGGAAGTATTTCCAGTTTCACAACAAAATTGAAATGAGAAAGACTACAACGTGTTAAACTGCTCTAGCAAGCACTACTGTTCCTGGCATCCTGTCCATAAACTTCTTTTTCATGCCCAACATCGGTAACACTCATATGCATCCAAAATTAAAACAGTGACAGTCTCAGTTCATTTCCATGAAATTACAAGTAAGGAAAAGACGAATACACAATCCTGGCAAAGTTGAGGTGAAATTGCAACCCAAATGTACTGTAGATATCATTACAAATTTTGATTACCCCTTTGAATGACAACATCGCCCCACGTAAAGGACCATTAAGACAGTTCAACCATTTGACTCGGTAATCCTATTCTTTAGAATTTCTGCTAAGGAAATATTTCAGACAACAAAAAGAAATGCCATGTTTCTGCGGTTTAATTTTCATGGTTCTCATGAAATTTATAGCAAGATTTACAATGATTAGATTTAGAACCATAAGAATATAGTTAAGTATATTATACCAGCTAGGTAGACTTCTGTACACGTATTAGAGTAATGCCTATGAAGATTATGTAACAAATACTTTCCATCTTTAAGTGGGAGAATACAAATGTGTATATATGTATACACACCCTACACACATATATACACTAGGATTACAAAATATGTCTGCATACGTCTTTTTATGGACGTGGCTGTACTGGACATGGACCAGACACAGTTATGTCAGGTGGGAAGTTCAGGTCACACTGTCCCCATTTCGAATGTCTGTCTGCTTCTTCCACTGATCTGTCAGCCAATGGGTCCGATCCTTTTTCCTACTGGAGTGCTAGCTATGTGGTTTTCAGCCCTCCCAGAATCCATGCCTCCTTCTCACTGCCCCTGGAGGTGCCCCTCTCCCCCTCTGCAGAGCTTCAGGTGGAAGCCTACCATAAGACCTCCCACCTCCTCGAGTCAAGAGGAGGGTAGAAGACTCAAGCTCAGCCTTCCAGATTCCCTCTTTCCAGAATATTAAATCTTGGTTACATGGGCATATGGCCACGGAAGGACAACGGCCAGTGCTGACACCTCAGTTTGGAGGCAACTTTGGTGTCCACCACCAGGGACTAGGTAAGCATGGAGGTGTAACCCAGGGAACACTCTGCCACAACCAGGGCCAACAAATGGCATGTGTCTGCAGCGTCATGGGAGGATAGCAAATGAGTTACGAAGGAGAAAGAAGCACATTTTCCATCTAGTCAGTTGGAGAACAAGACTACACATCCCATTTGGATGAGGCACGTTTAGGGACATACATCACATACGACAACGGGGACTCCCTAGTTGTGGAGGTGAATGGGAGGGACAAAAGAGGAGCAAAACAAATCAGCAGAGAGGCTGTGCATAGACCACCCTCCTCCCAAAAAAGGTAGGTACCCCATCTTGACTCTCTCCAACCGAGGTCAAAAAAGAAAGAAACAAGTCACTACTTTTTAAGCAGAAGTTAGCCAAAAATCCAAGAGTCGAAAAATTAAAGTTATCTCTGTTGCTTGCAACCCACACAAAATATATAGTGGATAGAATTTTTCAATAACAGATTCACAAGAAAAGGATTATACTTTGGCTCAAACTAGGGCTCAAATTGTAAAGCCATATTCAATAATCTTACAGTCAACAGAGGCCAGCCCACCCTCAACGAAGTAGCTGAGGACTCACACCACACCTTCACATTCCCCAACAGTTATTTGATAACACATAGCTTATGAGTACAAGGTTAACTTTTGCAGATAGAATTACAAAGCCTTGGTGACTGAACAATACACAGCATGAGATGTCTGCTTTCTCTTTCCAAACATAAACAAAAAGCATCGACAAGTGAAATCATTACCCTCCCTGCTACATGGGACATGACATCCAGGGATGAACGTCTCCTGGCACTGTGGGGGATGACTCCCAGGGATGAATCCGGCCCTGGCACTGTGGGATCAACAATTCCATCTTGGGGTAAAGAAGTGTAACTAACCGAGTGTCAGTGGCAGAGAGAGTTCAAATGGAGTCGAGAAGCTACTCTGGAGGTTGCTCTTACGCAAGCTTCAGGTAGACCCTACTACCTATCATACCTGCCAACCCCCAACCAGGACCATTCCAGCCAATCTTAAAGAACACTTAGGGCAATATATAAGATTCCATAAGGAAGCTGTAAGTTACTAGTGTAACTTTCCAGAAACCCACAACCTCTAGATGAGTCCCTGGACCAGATAAGTCCTGAAACCTAGAGGGCCCAGCTTCTCTAAAACATCAGATGGTTCCATCTCCCTATCCCATATTAGTGACAGCCCCTTCCAACATGAAAAAGTTAGAATGGCCATAGCCCAAATACCCCTAAAAAGAGGGAAGGAAAGATCAAAGGTGATGGCGGAGTTATACAGAGAAGATAGGATTTAAGAAATGAATATGATTGCTGACTCATTAAATTGATATCTCTTTTAGCTGCCCAGTATCTTACAGCAGCTAGAAGAACCTAAAATTGTGCAATTGTAACCCACGTCAAACTCTGAAATCTGTTCTACAACTAATTGTTGTGCTGTGGTTTGAAATTTCTTGCTTTTTTGTATATGTTATTTTCACAACAAAAAAAGTCAATTATGATGATAAAATATTTATTCCTTCTAGCCTCCTATATTCTGGAGCAGCTAGAAGGAAAAACCTGAGATGATGGTATGGCAGCCCATGACAAACTCTGGGATCTGTCCTGTAACTACATGTTGAAGAGTGCTTTGCAAACTATTGCTTTTTTAAAAATTTCTTTGCTTTGTAGATTTGTTATACTGTGTAATAAAAAAGTTTAAAGAAGGCAGTCCACCCAATATAAAAGACAATAATTAAGAAATTCCATGGCTCCAGGTTTCAGTTGCAAGTTTTGCTATGCTCTAGTTTCACCTTTTCTGGTATTGAGCCCATTGCTTTCTTTGCATCGATGCAAGATTAACAACAGAGCCTGTACGTCTGTCTTGTTCTGAGTAAAAATATCTGAGCAGCGATGCATTGAGTTTGCTAGTTGTTTTTCCTGATGTACATTAAGATGTAACGATGCTCATCCCTGGAGTTAAAATCATCTAGACGCGTCCACTTTGTGAAGCTGGTCTGATTTTTAAAAGCTATAAATTTGTTTTGGTAAATGCTCAGCACGTGATTCAAAAACAAGTCCTGAAAATCCTAATTTGGTTCTCTTTTGCAGATATTAATGGGGCTGAATGTGACCTGGATGATGATTAGAAGGCATATGCTTTATCACAATCCATTAAGCTGCACAATTATTGAGAACCAATAAGGATTTCAACCAAAATCTAGCAGGCAAGACCTATTTCTCCTGGCGTCTCTAATCCAGCGATAAGACATGCTTATACGGTTTCCCCTTTGTGTATCACTTCGATATGATCATTCCCACAGAGAAAAACAGGACTGCAGATGTTTTTAGCTTCAGCTCACAAAACGTCCATGAGGAGCAAAGAAACTTTTTCCAGGTATAAACATACCTACTCTTTGCCCCATCAAGGCAGGTGACCAAAAAGTTGGAAAATGATACATCTCATAAAGCTTTCATCTACCAACATCAGAAATCATAGGTATCCTTGTCTCCAGCTCCCCAGCATAATGAGCAAAGTGTCAGAGAGAGTGAGGTGATAGGCCCTTGCTATGGGGTGGTTGTGTAATGGGCAAAAACAAAACAAAACAAAACAAAGCAAAAACAGCATTCAAATTCTGAGGCTGACATCAGCATGCTGATCCAAGGAGCCCAGAAACCCCATTAGTTTTGTCATAAACCGATTAGAGCTGGCACACAAACCCAGGGGTCTCAGTAGAATGGCCACTTGAATCCCAACAGATTCTCTAGTAAAAGCCACTCTGAAGTTTTAATAAGTCCACCACAAGGTGACCTATGAAATTCCCTGCCTCCTCGTAGTTATCCAAACATACCTAAGGGGGGAAAAATGAATTTAGCTAAGAGAAAGGGCCAACCACCCATTCCTGGGACCTCTCGCTCGTTTCTAAGAAATAGGCTTGAAGGGCCCCGTAAAGGCTGACCGTCCAGCTTTTGGAACAGGACAAGGGTCAGCATGAGCCATTTTACTTTCCCAAATCAAAAGAGGGGAAAGTAAGTGAGAAAATCTCCTGAGTTCAAACATTCCTTTAAAACCCACAACTTTAAATACTAAATGTGTTTCATGGCTGCCATCTTGAAAAACGTTCGTTTGCCAAAGGCACCCTTTGATTCCCATGTGGGATGCAAAGGCTTGCGGATAATCCATTGAAACAGATCCAGCACAAAGGCTCTTCGGCAACAATCACGGCGCTTGTGAAGGACAACATTTTTGTGTGCAAAATAAAACATTTTAACGCGCTACAATCCATGACACACATGGGCCTCCATTTCCTTTCAGTAATTATTCATTAGAAAACATTTAACGTCACTGCGGATTTCACACTGGGCAGTCTGGACACAAAGAACAAGAGATGGCCCATTTCTAAGGGGCTGGGGACTTCTTTTCTAATCTGAGAAACTCCAAGGAGGTGGGGCCCGCAGGACACAACAGGCCGGCTAAATTGTGCGGTTAACGGTCAAAGCCCCCCTGCCTACTGTGACACCCATTTAAAGATGACGGGAAACAATAGAGATTTGTTCCCTGCAACCCTTTCTCGTTATGCCGTCTGCATCGGCTCTGCACATGAAACCGGCCCGATATTCTGTTCCACCTGCCATCTCGCTCCCGCCCTCCTCCACTCTCTCCCTCTGCTACTTTGCTTGTCCCCACTTTAACACAAAGAGACAGGTAAAGAATATTATTCAAAGGGGTCCATTCAGCATGTCAGCTTTCATAACACAATTGCCTGCCAGGTTCCCTGTGAGCGATGAGGCGCTCAGACGTTTGGGTTCAGGCCGGGAATCGGCCCGCAGTTAAGGTTAGTTAGCAGGACAGCTCCCCGGCCACCTCCCACCCTCCCCGAGCAAAAGGCCACGTCCCGGGCACCGACACCAAAAACGAGCTTTAATAACAGTTTGAAGTATGTATTACATCAGCAAGGAACCACATGCTAACTCCCGGTGGGATATACACGCAGAGTCTTAATGCCTACATTTGACATTTTAAATCTAAAAGCCCCTTTGTAGGAAAGGTAGGGAAATATTTAGCTCATGGTCATCTTTAGAAAGTTTTTTTTAACTGATATATATTATATATTCATCGTGTTATCATCCAAAGTGTACAAGTGGTGGGTCACAATCATATAGCTGTGTAGTTAGCATCACAGTTGACTTTATGTGTGAAAAATAACACGTACAAAAAAAGCAATCAAGTTCAAAGTACATTGCAGCAATTAGTTATAGAACAGATTTCAGAGTTCGGTATGGATTTTAAGTCCACAATTTTAGGTTTTTGCTTCGAGCTGCTCTAAGATACTGGAGACTAAAAGAAATATCAATATGTTTCAGCAATCATACTTGTTTGTTAAACCCTACCTTCTCTGTATAACTCCACCATCACCTTTGATCTTTCTTCCACTCTTTAGGGGTATTTGGGCTATGCCCATTCTAACTTTTTCATGTCCGAAGGGGCTGTTGATAATATGGGATAGGGAGATGGAACCAGTTGATGTTCCGGAGAGGCTGGCAGCCTCTGCATTTCAGGACTTATCCGGTCCAGAGACCAATGTGGAGGTTGTAGGTTTCTGGAAAGTTACCTTAGTACATGGAACCTTTGTAGAATCTTATATAACGCCCTAGGCATTCTTTAGGATTGGCTGGAATGGTTTGGGTTGGGGTTTTTAAAAAAGTTCTTAACAAGGGCGAAATAGTTTAATGCCATAGCATCCTTCCCTAAAACGGTGAGAAAAAAACTCAAAAGCATCACGGGAGTAACTGATATAGCTAACAGGGATACATACAGACCTAAAACACTTCCAGTGTTGCTTCTAGTCTGTGTTCTGCAAGTGTGCAGGTCACCAAGTGATGCTTCCAGAACATGCTGATAAGAAATAAGGGGGCAAAAGTATACATTGGTTTTCATACATTCTCAAAAGTGACTCAATCACTGTGTCATTTTTCCAATTACAGCAATCCTGATGTTTGCACATAACACTTTCTTCTGATTATTCTCATGATGTGTTAAAGAAAACTGGGTCTGATCAAAGAGTCAGACAGCAAAGAAAATGGTAGAGATGACCAGTGTATACTTAAATAGGAAGCAAAACTGGTAACGAGGCCAGTTCTAGAAGTCCAGCCAAAGTAGTCAATGAAATATGGTCCATAGGCCAAATCTGGCCCACACAGCTCAGAATGACTTTTTATATTTTTAAGTGGTTGGGGGAAAAAAAAATCAAGAGATTAATATTTTGTGACATGGAGAAAATGATGTGAAATTCAGATTTCAGTGTCAATAAATAAAGTTTTTTTTTTAGGAACTCAGCCACGCTCATCATTTGTGTCTTATCCACAGCTGTTTCCCTGCCAAAACAGCAAAGCTGAATTGTTGGGCAAAGATTGTATGACGAACAAAGCTTGAAATATTTATTCTCCGGAGCATTACAGAAAATGCTCTTTGTCTTAGCATGTTCTTTCCTTAGGAACCAGATTTCTGAATCAATGGTTTCTAAAAATACCACACACACCAAGAGAAGCAATATAGAAATTAAAAATATAACTCTTTACAGATAACTTTTTAATGGCTTATAATTCATCCCTCCAACTTGAACTGGAGTTCCCATACTTCAAAATTAAGATCTTCTTGATTTCCCAGTTCTTGATTCTGAAAGATACTACTTAGTGGCAGCTAAAATTTAAACCAAACATACATCAAGGAAGAAAGCATGGTCCTGAATTTTGATTCTAGGGCTTTTAGCTGTGTGATCCAGACTACGTGCATTGCCCTTGAGTGATTAAAGAATTACAATAATGAAAGTTTTTATGGGTCTGATTTGCTCAGCAGTGACAGCTCAACAGGGGAAATGAAGGATTATCTTTTCCTCTAACGATGAGAAGTCTGTTGCGTGTTTTATTATCCAACTGCAGTTCCCTAATCACCATTGAATGAGGATAATTATGAATATCAGCAAACAGAGTAAGGCTCTTATGTTACCTTAGGGATTAGATGGTTTCCCCGTGAAAACTAGAGCAGTTCAGGGAGTCTTGATTGCCCCATAGGAATTGCAGATGGAGGTGAAAAGATTTGCTGATATATGGCCATGTTTTTCGGTATAGCTAGAAGGTTAAAAAAAAAACATTGACTGACTTAGCCATCTCTCACTACTTCAACAGTGTAGGAAGGGAAAAAAAAAGATCTTTGGAAGTTTACAGCAGTCTTAGGTAGAGTATATCTCTTCTTCCTTGAAGTCTGTGGACAGCTCTCTGCTCCACTAACTGAAGTTTGTACATGAGCTTGTAAAAGAATTTTCTAGCCTTAAGTGGAAGAACTCCTCCACTCCTCAGTTCTTCCCTCTTCTTGACATCCTTGGCTATCTTTCCCTGGAACAGTAGATATCTCATGATCTGGGGTTGACAACGGATTATACTGAAACATATTCCAACCAGCAGGTGTAAAACGTGGCTTGGAATTTTCACAGGGTGAAATACTTCTGTTGGGATCCTTTGGGGTTTATAAGGAAATGAATCAACTTTAAACCATAACCAACTTTTAACATGGCTTTTTAACAATCCCCTATCCTGGCAGGGATGTTTAAATAATACTTGGGTAAAAAAAGGCTGTGACTTCCAATACACTTAGAATCAGTTGAGTCTATGGCGATAGCTCTGAGATTTAGCATGGAGAATACCTGGCTAAGGCTAGGGCAGGGTGGCCTGTGAATCTGCATGCTTGACAGGCACCCAGGTCTTCCCAGTAAGGGTAGGCCACGACTCCTCAGATGGTGGTCATGGACCACAATTTGGCACCACCCGGGAGCTCGGTGGACATGCCCAATGTCAGGCCTGGCCCCAGAGCAAGTGAGTCAAAATCCGCATGTTAAGATCCCTGGGTCACTTATACACATGTGGCTATTTGAGAGGCACCGGTTGAAGCCACAGGGACCTTGGGTCTTTAACTCGAGTTGAAAACAATGGGAGACAGCAAAAGCCATCAGCACCATGGGACTGAGAAAGGGGTTTGCAGGGCAGAGAAAAAGAACCCAAGACCCCCGGGACAGGGCTCCTGCCAGCACCAGCCGCCAGCAGCTAAGGGCTCGTATGTTGTACCAAGTGGAAGATCAACTTCTCTTTCTTTTACTACAACTAGAATTTATCTGAGATTTTCCTCCATCTCGAAAGCAAACCAGGCAGGCTACTTCTCTTTTGTGATACTGAACTTGAGAAGCAGGACAGATCTCCTTTGACTTTTCTTTTCCTTCTGGAAGATTGGGCCGAAAAGGCCCAATCTCAAGTCTATAGAAGTAAAGATTAGCTAAACGCAAAGCCTTAAAAAATACAGCCAGTCTTTAAGAATTCCTCCTCCTGAAGAAACATACCTTCTCTGTCCCAAATGTCTGTAAAAAAACAAAATACATAAGCTCTTTAACCAGGAACTAGATATACTTACTAGAAACACACATTCCCTAAAGGGTACAAGCCCAGGCTACTGGCCTCCCTGGGTGTTGTTGGCTGGGAGCTTAATGGCTTGTCATAGAAAAGGAAATGAGAGGGAGAGGGAGAGGGGAAGAATATCTCCCTTGAGGGCAAATATGTAAGAAATAAGGAAAAATGTGTACAATTGGAGAAAATTAATTTTTCTGGCTTTTGCTCTAACACTGACTGATTTGATGGAAATGAGATGAAGTAGGGAAGTGAGGATGAGAAGTATACTTATTAAATAAGCAACTATTATGAAAGCCCCCCGCCCGCCCCAATGGCTATGCTCTTTAAAATGGTATTGGTATTTTCGTTTGTTTTGGTCTGATCATAAATGAGTTATATGCTCATTTTAGATAGTCTGGAAAAATGCAATAAAGAGGGAATAATATTCTAATATCACCAATTCAGCAATTACTGCTGTTTTCATTTTGGAATATTTCCTTCTAGTCCTCCCACCTGTGCATCCTTGTGTATATAAATAACATAAGGATAATGTGTTGTATCATTTAAAAAATAACATGATTAATTTGCATCAATTAAGAATGATACTTTAATATATTGCAGTATGAAATCACCTGGATTTGAGGCATCAGAATTACAAAGTCAGTAATCAAAGTTCAGGCAATAGTTTCTTTCCCAATAATTTCTATGGTCCATAGAAACCATACTGAAAGGATCTTTATGCTCCACTCCTTAAGGAAACGTAAATTCTGAAGCAAAGAAAGAGAGTAAAGCTCATTTGAAGGAAACCTGAATATCTAGAAAGCTGGACAGAAGGGAAAACAGAATTTCATTTTCTCCAGTTGACAAAGATAGAAAAAATATATAATCTGAACCAGCTCCTCTGAGCACTACAGACTCTTCCACATTAGATGGTGCTTGAGTCAAAGACAAAATGAATTAATTTTTCGGCATCTAGTAAAATTACTATTGAAACATTTACTTAGTGTCTGTATTGTCACCTTAGGAAGCAAATGATCACATTAGAAATTTTAGTATCTATCAGATAGGAATGTGAGAGCATGATCACAATCATAATTATTGGAGCCTTATTTTTTTCACGTGGATAGAGCATCTGCTTGACCAATCCACAAATATTTCCTGAGCATCTGGTATATGCAAGGTATTATGGGAGATACTTGGTCCCGGGAACTTATAATCTCCTTAGCAATAAAGTACGTTATGGGAACAGTTCACAAGTGAGAAGTCCTGTACTCAATTTTAAACAGACACTAATAAAAATTATGAAGTTACTTAAAATATCACCATAAATTCCTGCTGTGAAAATGTCTGCTTTTCTTTCAGACTTCAATATAAAATACTTACTCCGTTAATCAAAAGATGAGGTAAGATAGAGCTTGACTAGAGAAAGAGTATTTTCACTTGGCATTAGAATTTTTATAATAGGAATTCAAAAAGACATTCACCCTGCTTAGAAACAGCTTTGCATTAAGAATTAGCTATTCCAAAATCATTTGGAGAATTACAAGTGAAAGCAGCTGAAAAAAGATCCAAGAAGCAACTTATCCAAACCCAGCTATGTGTTGAACCCAACATATTACTTGGATGTCCCTTCACTTATCTTGGAGTGAACCTGCCTACAAATCCAACATAAGAGTGAGTCTTTCAAAGGCTTAACAAGCTTATTTATTAGCACTTAAGACACTCAGTTGGGGTGGTGGTTGCATGAATCTACAAATGTAATAAAGTCACACAGAACTATATACACACATTGTACCAGCATCAGTTTTCTGGCTTTGATATTGTATTGTGTTGTGTAACATACAACAATTGGGGGAAATGGTGCTGGGTACACGGGACTGCTCTGCATTACTTCAGAATACAAAGGTTTTAAAATTACCTATTGCATTTCAACTTTCTGAAGTGTTATGAAATCACAACAGTATATTTAAACCATGAACAAATACTTATTATTTGAGATGCAATGGAAACCATACTCTTTGAGCATTGAAGACGGATGTAAGCCATTTATATATTCCTCACTTTCCAGAGAGGGGCTTCCTAATTTCTGACCAAGTCCTTCCAATCCAACTAACTTGGAGAAAAGTGTCAGTGGCCCAGATGATTTGCATAAGGCAAGCTTCTGAATGAACCATCCATGAACTAGGCATGCTAATGGGTTGACGGCTCTCCCAGTCAAGGGACTGGCACAAAGCAAGTGCTCAGGTAACATCAGCACCATTGCTCAGTTGACTCAGTTCCTCATTTTACTTTGTCCATCAGATCCAAAATGACCTTCCTTTGAGGTCATTTCTGAATGGTACTATCTCCAATATTTCAAAATAAAGTTGTTTTATTTACTTTTAATTTTGAAATAGTTTTAGACTCATAAGAAGTTGCAAGATAGAATAGACAGGTCCCCTGTGTCCTTCCCCAAGCTTCCCCCAACAGTAACACAACTATAGTACCCGGACATCGACTCTGGTACAATCTTCAGACCTTATTCAGATTTACCGTTTTTTATGTGCACTCATGCGCACGTGTGTATATTGAGTTCTATGCAGTTTTATCACACGTCGATTCATACAACAACCGTCACAATCAGGACACAGAGTGGCTCCATCGTCACAAAGCAACTCCTCTGTGCTACCTCCATCTCGTCATACCCACCACCCTCTTCTTAACCCCTGACAAAAGCTATCTCTTTCTTCATGGTTTTGTCATTTTGAGACTTTTTAAAATTATTTTTTATTTTTTAAACTTTTTTATTAATTAAAAAAATTAACAAAAAAAATTAAGATATCATTCCATTCTACATATACAATCAGTAATTCTTAATATTATCACATAGTTGCATATTCATCATTTCTTAGAACATTTGCATCGATTTAGAGAAAGAAATAAAAAGACAACAGAAATAGAAATAAAACGATAATAGAGAAAAAAAAGATTATACATACCATACCCCTTACCCCTCGCTTTCATTTACCACTAGCATTTCAAACTGAATTTATTTTAACATTAGTTCCCCCTATTATTTATTTTTATTCCATATGTTCCACTCTTCTGTTGATATAGTAGCTGAAAGGAGCATCACACACAAGGTTTTCACATTCACAGAGTCTCATTGTGAAAGCTATATCATTGTTCAATCATCATCAAGGAACACGGCTACTGGAACACAGCTCTACATTTTCAGGCAGTTCCCTCCAGCCTCTCTGCTACATCTTGAACAACAAGGTGATATCTACTTAATGCATAAGAATAACCTCCAGGATAACCTCTCGACTCTGTTTGGAATCTCTCCGCCATTGACACTTAGTCTCATTTCACTCTTCCCCCTTTGGTCGAGAAGGTTCTCTCAATCC
>PVIY010030428.1:0-30977 GCA_004026745.1 Myrmecophaga tridactyla | reverse complement strand
CACCATTCCCTGAAGGGGGCTTGCAAATATTTTTCCAGTCACTGATCAAATCATTCTGATTTCATTTATGTCCCCAGCCCTCCTCCCTCTATCATTCTCACATGCAGCGTCATTCAGTATTTTAACATAATTACATTACAGTTAGGTAGTATTGTGCTGTCCATTTCTGAGTTTTTGTATCCAGTCCTGTTGCACAGTTCTGCCAAAATCTTGATTTCAGACTTCTAATCCCCAGAACTGTGAGCCAATAAACTTTTGTTGTCTTAAGCCACCAAGTTTGTGGTACTTTGTTACAGCAGTCCTAGGACAATAATATACCTAGTTATTGGTTTTGAGTTGAAGCGTGGAGATGGAAAGATGATGCATGTTTTGTCTTCCAAGGCAGTTTATGCATCAGTTTAAGAAAACAGGGACATCTCCCTTTAAAACATGATTGGGTCAATTGGGTAGGCACACAGGGCTCAGAGAAATCTGGATATTTAAGCATTTGTCACATATTAATCCAATTGTTATCATTCCAAACATCAGAAATACCCTCCTTCCCAATTCTGACCTTAGAAGAGCCAACTTGTCTGGATGGGAAAAAAACAAACAAACAAAAAACAAAAACTCTTACAGTTTAAAAATAAGAAAACAATTGGTTCAATTAAGAATGTGAGCAAAAAATCTGAATGGTCTCCTTACCAAAAATTATATATACATACCAAATAAATAAGCATATGAAAAAATGATCAACTTTATACGTCACTGGGGAAATTAAAGTCAAAGCAAAAAGATGCCAAAATATGTCTATTAGAATGATTAAAATGAAAGAAAACTGATGCCATGTATTTTTGGTGAGTATGCAGAATAAAAAAATCTCACTTATTGACAGTGATAATACAAAATGGCTCGGTCATTTTGGAAATCAATTAGGCAGTTCCTTTCAAAGTGAAACATAGCCTAACCATTTGATGAAGCAATCATGTTCTTAGGTATTTGTCCAATTGATTTGAAAAAAGGGGAAATTGAATACAGAGTACTATCTTGGAATTTTTTTGTAAATCTAAATCTATGTCAAAATAAAAGCTCATAAGTAATAAAAAATTATACTATTTATAATCAAACCAAAATTTGGAAAGAAATCAAAGATATATCTAAAGAAAGGACAAAATATTTATCCAATAAATTACATTAAAATTATAATACATACTTTAACAAATAAATAAATATATGTACCATGCTTGTAAAGGAAAGAATAAATTTTCTATAGATGCTGTCAAATATTCTAAAGTATGAAATATCAATTAAATCTAAATCTAAATGAAATCTCTAGATTGGTGTGTGTGTTTGTATGTCGGGGGCATGCATAGAATTTTATGGTTATATGTTAACTTGTGTATGGAAGTACTAAAAATGATCAAGAAATTTTGCACCAAAAAGAATGAGACTGAAATTCCATGCACAATATATATTACAAAAATATAACTATTTTAAAATATGGTAGTTATACACGAACAGACTTACTATGGGAAAATGATTAATTGAGAAAGAGTGACATTAAATTAATGATGCTGAGGCATTGTTTTTCCATCTAGATGAAAAGTAATATTGGATTCTTATCTCACATTATACACACAGCTCATTTTAGGTAGATCAAAATACTTGAGTGGGAAAAGCAACCTTTAAAGCACTTAGAAGAAAATATAGTCAAATATAACTTAATAGATTCATGTTACAGAAGATGTATTTAAAAACTCCCTAAATGCTCAAATTATTTGGGAAAAAACTGATACATTAAAAACATTAAGATGCAAGTCAGAACAAAAATTCTCTTCATATGGAAATAACAGAATTGAAAAGCAAACCACAAATCAGAGACAATGTGCATAGCATATATAACTGCTGAAGGATTAAGCAAAAAAAAACCACAATTTACTAAATGAAAAGGACAATAACCTTATAGAATAAGGGAAAAATAATAATAGAAAATGAACAGTACAAGAAGTCTTATGTCCAATATATCTAATAAAGGTAATCATACTAATAGTTAAACTCATTCAAGTTAAAAGAGTAAAAGAGCAATATGATATTATTTTGAAAAAGGTTTGCATACCTGAAAATACTGATTGCTTTTGATGGTGTTGAGAAATGGAAACTCCCATAGTCTTGTGATCAAACTATAAAATTTTTAAACCATTTTTGAAAACTCAGTATCTATATCTAGTTAAGTTGAAAATCTGCATATAATTGCAATTATATTCCTAAGAACTTAACCTAGAGCAATGATTCTCAATCCTGGACTCATATCAGCATCACTTATAAAACTTATAATCTTACATGACTTTCTAACTAATTCATAATATCCAGGGATGGGGCTCAGTTATCAGTATTATTTAGTAATGATTTGTAAAACAAGACATGTACTACTGCAGCACTTTTGAGATATTGAAATAAATCAGAAACCAGATAAGGGTCTACAAATACAAGCCATAATTATATATGTTTTTGGTATATTCATTAAATATGATGACTAATTGAAATGAAAGCAACACACATAAATCTTAAAAATACAGAATTTAGTGAATAAAGCACGTCAAAAACTGCAGTTACCAGTGCAATTTTATACTAAATGTTAATGGATCATAAAAATCGAATGATTTTAATAAAAATGTCATGAAAATCCTGTCATTGCACATTTTGAGAACAGTTTCTTTCCTGATTTGGGCCATGTTCTAGTTTATTAGCTGCTGGAATGCAATATGCCAGAAACAGAATGTCTTTTAAAAGGGGGAATTTAATAAGTTGCTAGTTTACAGTTCCAAGGCTGAGAAAATGTCCCAATTAAGACAAGTCTATAGAAATGTTCAATCTAAGGCATCCAGGGAAGGATACCTTGGTTCAAGAAGGCCAATGAGGTTCAGGGTTTCTCTCTCAAGTGGAAGGGCACATGGCAAACACAGTCAGAGTTGCTGTCTCAGCTGGAAAGGCACATGGTGAACACGGTCAGGGTTCTTCTCTCATCTGGAAGGGCACATGGTGATCACGGCGTCATCAGCTAGCTTCTTCTCCTGGCTTCCTGTTTCATGAAGATCCCTGGGAGGCATTTTCCTTCTTCATCTCTAAATGTCGCTGGCTGGTGGACTCTGCTTCTCGGGGCTATGTCATTATGCTCTGCTTTCTCGGAATCTCCTTCTTTCTCCAAAGTGTTTTCTCTTTTTATAGGATTCCAATAAACTAATCAAGACCCACCCAAGTGGGTGGAGATCTGTCTCTACCTAATCCAGCTTGACGATCACTCAAGGTCACATCAAGTTCACATCAAGATGTGACTCCCTAAGTCACATTCCCAGGGAGATAATCTAACTACAGTTTCAAACATACAGTACTGAATAGGGATTATTCTGCCTTTATGAAATGGGATTTTGATTAAAACATGGCTTTTCTAGGGTACATACATCCTTTCAAGCCAGCACAGGCAATATTCTGACTGTTGAGTGATAATGTTGCACTTATTTATGAATTTAAGAATGGTGGCAATGAAAGACATGAATACATGAAAGAGATGCCAAAATATTGGGGGCCAGATAAGAACATCTCTAAGAGATGCAAAGGAAATACAAAGAGAAGAAACAAGAATTTTAGACAAGTACATTAGGGAATATTAAATAAAATAGCATATGGTAACGATTAGCAGTAGAGAATACAAACCAAAGACAAAAGCCTGAGTAACTTTGCTATCATGGAAAAGCCCAAGCACAGGTTGCAACTTGTGATATTCTACATTAATATATAATTTTAATATGCAGCCCAATGGAAGCTAATTTGCATGTTATAATTACCTTCCCAACTGTCTTTCATGAGATAAATACACAGCCATTAACAAAACTTTAATGTATAACTTTTTTTTACTAAATAAATTTGCTTTGCAATATTGCTTAATCTTTCTAAGGAAATGGCAAAACCCCTTCATGCTTCATTAAGAACAAAGAATTGGGAATATTTGAAGTTTTGATTTTAGTCTGAAAGAATACTTCATAGCAGTAACTAAATTAATGACATTGCTTTCAAATGATTGCTGCACAATACCTCATTTCTGGATTGTATTTATAAATTTTGGTTAAGTAAAGTCCTGGCTTATCTGAAGCCAGCTTTGTTGCCTCAAGATGAGAAATGATAGGAACACAAAAGTACGGCTAGAAATTAGTATTTATACTGAATTCATTTTCTGATATATTAGTGGCAATCAAGTCATTCACCCTTTCTGGGAGAAATGGGGAATTATCAATCCACTGATATAAAAAATAGAAATGCGAAACATCCCACAATATGTTCCCTATTCTAAAGGGAGAAACAGATAAACTTCTAGATACATATATGTAAATGTCGGACTTAAAGACAGAAAGGAAAACAAATATTTGCTTGAATAAAAAGTGTTTTTTTTTTGATAGGTACAAAGCAAGGATAATAGGACAGTTAGATATGAAGATAAATGGCAAACAACTGCTATTAAACATAAAAGAAGTATTATTTTGACAAAATCTTGCCTGTTTGATTTGTGATCTTCTGTACAAACTGATCGAATCCTCACAGTCATGTAAGCCAATTCCTATATTAGATTTGATAAATATATATATAAATATCCTATTGGATATTTTCCTCTGAAGACACCTGACTAACACTGATTTTGGTGACAGATGCAGTTCTTGAGGAAAGAAATTTGAGGATGAGATTTCAGTGTTGGTTTTAGGATTTATCAAAGTGATTCTCAGATCTGATGAGATCAAAAGGCATTAATGATTCCATTTGCAATAATTAAGTCAGGTACTGATATGAATTGCCAATAGAGATATACAAAATATCACCACTGGATATTCTTACTCAAATGTTCACAAAAGGGCGAGCTCTGGGTGATGGTGTGCTTGATATACCTTAAAAGAGGTTCTGAAATTAAAAAGTATAAAGATGTTGGCTGGTTGTTCCTAAATATGCTGGATAAAGTGATTAAAGAAAAGGATGAACTCAGGACTTCAAATTCTTATATCAAGTACCACATGAATGACCTGAAAGTTTCTATCCATGCCTTGAAGAAACTCTTATTTCTTATAGCTGCAGACTTGAGATTTCTGAAAACCCAAAGCAGAGTCTCATTATGTGAGTAGCTAGATTATAAAACAAATTAAAGTGTTCACCAGGAGGCTGAATATTCCCTAAAATGGCATCCAGTCTATGGTGTTGTTTCTTCTATAGCCAGGATTCGTGGGATCAGGAATCAATGAATGGAAATGTGAATAGCAGCATTTACTATTATTCTGAGTGATACACTAGAAAAATTTCTGCTTCCTGTCTCCATGACTGTGCTACTTTGAAACTATTATGGACCCAGAAAAGCCATGGCTTCATCTCAATCCAATCTTGTCAGGACAGACCTATTGATTAGGGTGGGAAACTTTGATTAGCTCGTTTCTATGAAGATGCGATATGCCCAGTTGTGGGTGTGGCCTTGGTTAGATTAATCAACACCCATTCAAGATTGGTGTTGATTAATTTATTGGAATGGATTAAAAGAGAAAGCATTTTAGAGAATTCTCAGATGCAGACACTTGGAGAACAGTTGATTCAGAGCTGACAGAGACACATTTGGAGATGATTGGAGAGCTGATAGAGAGAGCAGATGTTTAGACAGGGGCAGAGCCCAGCAGGTGTCACCATGTGCCCTCACATGAGATATCAAACAAGCCAGAACCTGGAGAGAGCCAAGGGAAACCAAGAAATGAAATCCAGCTTTGGAGAAGCCTAGTGAGGAGCCCCCACATGAAGCAGACTGAGAGCAATGGAGTTCAGGAGCAAGAGACCAGCAAATGCCAACCAGGTTCCGTTCCAGCTGACAGAGGTATTCCATATGGAATCAGCCTTTCCTGAGTGAAGGTAATCTCTTTGTTGGTGTCTTAATTTGGACATTTCCATGGCCTTAGAACTGTAAACTTGCAACTTGATAAATTTCTTTTTTAAAAGCATTTCATTTCTGGTATTTCAGCAGCTTTAACAAACCAATTCAATGATGTCATGCTGTACTGGCCTAGAGTTCTTAGTTCCAAAGGGAGGAGTGCTTCCACTAAAAGACAGAACTACTCAATAGAATTGGAAGTAAGACTGCCACCCAGTCATTTGGGTTTCTTATACCTCTGAATCAACAAGCGAAAAAGAGAACTACTGTACTAGATGGAGTGATTGATTCTGACTACCAAGAGGAAATTGGTTTGTTACCACACAATGGAGGTAAGGAAGAGTATGCCTGGAATAGAGGGAATCCTTGAAGGCATCTCTTAATATTACTATGCCCTATGATTAAAGCCAATAGAAAACTACAACAATCAAGCCCTGCCCCATTCAAGATAGCTGAGTGAGAAGTTTCAGTGCTTCATCTCCCCCCTTGAAGCTTTGAACAATTGGCAAAAACATCTTTCATAGGATTCCATAAACCAGCTAAAGGAAAGCAATAATAGTAGAATCTTGTGGCACCATGGCTGGACCCCTACTCTATCAATCACTGCCTCAGGATGAAGCTGACCTGCATTTCCAATGCAAATCCCTGGTCTTAGTTTCAGAGGGAACAGTATAACTCTCATCCAAATTGGGAACATGTGTATCTGGCCCATTCTGTCTGGGAACTCACTGTTCAAGGACTTGCCCTGCATGTTGAAGATGACTCACAAAGCTTTCCTACAGAATATTGTGGGACAGCAGTCAAATGGATGCCTGGGGCAAGGAATGGCTGGTTTTAGAAACATTGTACAGTGCCTGGGGCCATGAGGAAAATGTTTCCTTGGAAATGAGGTTATTCATATCCATGCAAATAGGAAATTTCTAGGGCCAAACACATATATGACTAAGAAATAAGCATATATATGGGTTTGCAGAGAAACACAAAGGAGACCAAAAAGCTATGACCTGGAGCGATTCTCTCAACTCATTGTATGGATAAGCCTGAAGGAGAGCATTTTCACAGGTCAATCTGCAAAGACTGGGAAAAGTGTCTTCTTTTCATCTTCTTTTTTATTATTGTTGTTAACTCCTGGCATTCAAAGAAACCTTTGACATATCAAAATGCTTAGGTTTTAGGCGGCTGCCGTGGCTCAGCAGGCAGAGCTCTGACCTGCTGTGCTGGAGGTCTGGAGTTCGATCCCTGGTGCCTCCTGCCCATATGCAAATTAAAAAAAAAAAAGCTTAGGTTTCAACAAAATATTGCAAAACATGCAAAGATTTCTCCTGTCTTGTTTTTCATTTTCAAAACTGTTTTGGCTATTCTATTTTAAATTCCATATAAATGTTAGAATAAGCTTATCTGTGTTTAAAATTAAGATTGTGATTTTGAATGGAATTGTTTTGAGCTTATAAATTTAGGAAGAATTGACATTTTTACTATATAGAGTCTTTCAATTCAAGAACAGTGTGTGACTCTCCAGATATGCAGATATTTTTTGATTTATTTCATTAAAATTACATAGATGTCCAGTATATGTTTTTTAAAATTTCATTGTCATTGGAGCAATTGTGAATGGTAGGGCCTTTTAAAATTTTGTTTTACACTTGTTTATTGTCAGTATATAGAAATGCAACTGACTTTTGTGTATGATATATACTGCCACCTTTCACTTATTGTTTAGAAGGGTTCTTTTTATATATATTCTTTGGAGTTTTCTATATAGACAATTATGTCATCTGCAAGCAGAGTTGAATTTCTTCATTTCCAATTTGTATTCATAGCTATTTTTCTTGCCTTATAACACTGGCTAGAATTTCCAGTTCTATGTTAAATCAGAATGGTCATAGTGTACATCCTTGCCTTACCTTTTATATTAAAGGAAAGGCATTTAGTATTTCATTGTTATGTATAATATTATCTGTAGTTAATTTTTTTAGATGCTCTTTATGAAGGTTGAGGTAATGTCTTTTATTTCTAAGTTTCTGAGAGTTTTTATCATGAATGTTTATTGAATTTTGTCAAATGATTTTTCCTGCATCAATTGAAACGATCATATTTTGCTTCTTTAGTTTGTTAATAGGGTGGGTTAAATTGAATTTTGAACTTTGAACCACCCTTGAATATCTGGAATAAACCCCATTTGGTTATATTATACTATTCTTTTAAAACATATTTGGATTTGATTTACTGAAATTTTGATGAGGAATTTTGCATAAAAATTCATGAGAGATACTGGTCAGTAGTTTCCTTTTGTTGTCACTGTCTTTGTCTGGTTGATATTAACAAAATTTTGGCCTCATAAAATGAGTTGATAAGCATTCTGGGGTCTCTTCTATTTTCTGTATGTTTATGTCAAATTCTTTAATAATTCTTCAAATGTTTGGTAAAATTCTTCAGTGAAACCATTTGGACACAGATATCTTTCCCAAGGAACTTCTCAACTACATATTAAATTTCTTTGATAGTTATAGAGATATTCTGTATTTTGAAGAATGGGTCTTTTTTTTCCTTAAATTTTCATATTTATAAGCATAAAGTTGTTCGTTTTTGCTGGAGTCTTCCAATTTAATATTTATTTCCTTTTGTTTTCTTTTCTCATTTCTCTGTGTGTGTTTTTTCTTGCCTCCCTGAGGCTTATTTGAATTTTAAAGAGTTTCAGTCTAAGGATTTTAGTATATTGCTTTGTATATATTTTTTAGTGGTTGCTCTAGATATTATCTTATACACAAGTATGTTTTATACTTTGGTTGGAGTCTAGAAACCTTACTTCCATTAGGTCCATTATTTTATGGAGAGCTCTAGTTTAAAAATAAAATTCCACTAAATGTTTCCTCAACTTACATATAATGTTGTAACTTTTACTTCAACCATAAATTATGATGAAAGAGACTCAGCAAGTGAAGGATTATCTATTATGCTTACTTCTATTTTTACCTACTGTTCTTTTTTCATTTCAAATATTCAAAGAATTTTTGTTCCCCAAATAAATCAAATTTGGTCATGGTGTATTATTTTGTTTTGATTGCTTAATTTGCTTTGCTTATATTTGGTTGGGAATTTTTGTATTTATGTTTATGAGGGTATTATGATGTGGTTTTCTTGTAACCCTGGCCTCATAAAATGAGTTGGGATGAGCTTCCTATTTTTACATTTTCTAAGCGTTTGCATAGAGTTGGTGCTATCTGTTTATTAAAGATTTGCCAGAATCTATCAGTGAAACCACCTAGGCCTTGAGATTTTTTTTAAACATTTAAACTATGCAGTTCATTTGTTTAATAGTTATAGGACTATTTAGGTAATGTGTTTTATCTTGGATGAGTGCTGTTAGTTTGTGATTTTGAAGAATTGGACCATTTGTTCTTAGTTGTCAAATGTACATGTACAGATTTCTTTGTATTGGTCCCCTCTTTCCTTTCAAATATGTGTGGTGTAGTAATATTCTCCCCACTTCCACTCCTGTATTGTTAACTTGCATCTTTCCTATCTTGTTCTTTTTCAGTCTTGCTAGTAGTTTATTAATTCTATTTTTTTAATCAAAATTTTTTTTAAACTTTGCTTTTATTTTCCAATTTCCCTAGAGATCTTCTATCATGGGTTATTTAGAAGGGTGTTGCTTAACCTACGAGGTTTCGAAAATTTTCCAAAGATCTTTCTTATATTGATTTCCAGTTTAATTCCACTACAATCATAGGACATACATTAAATGAATTGAATTCTTAAAATGTATAAAAGGATTTTTCCTGTTATTTTGTTTTATTTTGTTTTAAATGACCCTGTAGTCCTCCTTGCACACCTGAAAAGTGTGTTCTACTGTTTTTGAATGAATTTTTCTAAAAATTGATTGGATGATGTTTATCATTCTTCTATATCCTTATTGATTTTTTCTACTAATTTTATCTGTTATTGATATAGCACTATTATAATTTCTACTAGTTTTATCTGTTATTGATATAACACTATTATAATTAGTTATAAATTAGTTATTATAATTAGTTATAATTATAAAATATGGCAACATAGCAATAAGGGAGCAAAGCAGATATCCTAACCTTGCTCTCCCAGCCTGTGATATACTACTAGCAGCTTCCTTTAGTTAGACCCAACTAGAAATCATGTCAAAAAGGGCTGTGAATGCACAGTCACACACCCTTACCCTGAAAGGAACAGACAAACAGGCACACATACTCATACGCACATACAGGATATAGAGGGTGGTGTTTTATATGACCAATTATATATCTTTAGTCAATTATAATTAGTTATAATTATATAACTAATATAATTATATTTGTATTGTAAGTATAATACAACTATATTTTATCTATGTCTTCTTTTTTTTGTTCTGTTAGTTTTGCATGTACTTTGAAGCTTTGCTGTTAGGTATTTACCCATTTAAGATTGTTATGTCTTCTTGTCACATTGTCCGTTTTAGTATTCTGCAAGGTCACTCTCTGTACTCGTTCTTAATTCTATTTTATTTGATATTAATATTATATAACCACTCCATTTGTCCTTTGATAAGAGTTTACATGGATATCTTTTCTCATGCTCTATTCTTTCAATCTACATCTATCATTATATTTGAAGTAACTTCCTTATAGACAGTATATTACTTATTCAATCTGATAATATCTGTCTTTAAATGGGACTCAGCCTATTATTATTTGTCTTCTCTTTTTTCTTCTGTTTTTCATTATTTTGTTTCCCTCTTCCAGCCTTCTTTTGGATTATATGAATATGTTTTTAGCATGACATTTTAATTTATGTATTGAGAATTTACTATATTTGTTTATATAGTATTTTTAGGGTTGCTCTTCAGATACATACATAATTAACTTTGATAGCAGTCTGTTTTTTTTTTTTTGCATGTGCAAGCACCGGGAATCGAACCCGGGTCTCCAGCATGGCAGGCAAGGACTCTGCCTGCTGAGTCACTGTGGCCCTCTCAATAGCAGTCTTTTTAAGAGCAGCACTAGAAAACAGAATAATTTAGACTCATATGTTTAAAATAAAAGTATAAAATTATAGTCAGCGTATTTTTACTATACTCAGCCAAACAACTAATTAAATAAAATGTGAGACAGAAACAAAATTAGAAAAAAATGTCCAAGAAAAGCTTCCATCAGTAAACCCTGGTTGCTGGTCATTCTATTTTTTGCCTATTTAAATTATTTCTCCACCCTCTATACCTTGTATGTGTGTATTAGTATGTGTGCCTGTTTGTCTGTTCTTTTTAGGGGAAGGGCATGTGACTGTGTATTCACAGCCCTTTTTGGCATGACTTCCAGTTGGGTCTAACTAATGGAAGTCACTAATAAGTGCAACACAGGCTGGGAGAGTAAGGTTAGGATATCTGCTTTGCTCCCTCCTTACTATGTTGCCATATCTCTGACAATGGCTGTGTTCCCAGGTTTGAATAACCTGGGTCTTACCCTCACTGAATTTAGGAATCACTATTTTTTTCCTTTGCTCCTTCAGTTCTCAAGGTGGCAAGAGTTTCCAGCTTTGCTATTCTCTAAATCCCACAATTTCCCTTGTCACTTCCCACGATTCTGTCTCTTTTGTGTAAGTAGTCCTTTTATCAAACTCTTTATTTGAATCATCAAAGTTGAATTATTTTTCCTTTGGGAAATTATGCACCATGAAAAGGAACTCTCTAAGATATGCCTCAGGAAGAAAGAGAAGTATACAAAAGAGGCACATGGAGAGGCCATTAGTGACCAGAGATTTTGAAATATGTGAATATTTGGAAAATTAATTTCTCCATCAAGCCACTAATTATTTTGTTAGAATGGAGAGGAATAAAAGAAAGAATGAAAGTACTGAACAATTATAACTTGTAAAATGGTCAAATATTCTAAAGCAACTACACTCTTCTGGAAGATGACAGAATTTTGATTAATGTAGACCTATGGAGTTAAGTATCCTTGGAAAAAATGAGCACAAACAGTAGTAAAAATAATGTGACATAAACATAAATTTACCATTAATTACAGTATATATAAATAGAGCAAATTTACCAGGTCAAAACAGTAATTTTCAGATTGAAGGGAAAATAAGTGAGGTATATCTTGTTTAGCATATTAAAATGAATTTCACCTCTTTCTTTTTCTTTCTTACGATGTACATACCAAAAAATTTTAAATACATATGTGGCATTCATTCAATTTCAAACAGGCAGCATTACAAAAGATCACACTAGTTCAATACTTGGTCCCTAATTGGTGCTCAAAAACTAATTGAATAAATGCATGGAAACAGTAATGTCACACATCATTACTAGCAGATCAGGAGATTCTGGTGATCTTGATGACTGCATGACTGATCAGTAGAGGAAAGTGGTTATATTCTATTTGATAAATTACAGAAGGATAGAGGAGGAAAAAAAATCAAGGAAAAATGTTGCTGATTCAGTCCTATCATCAGCGCTCAGTTGAGAGGCTTTTCATAATTCACTCATACCTGCAAGAAATGTCCTCGAATAATAATGCTATGTAAAGCACTTATTCATTATGCATTCAACCATAATTCAAACCATAAATCCTGAGTACGTATTCTGTGCCAGGCACTGTCATGGGAAGCTCAGGGTTCCACACATGAGGAAAACAAAGTATTAGTATCAAATAGTTCATTAGCCAGGATGGAGATGTAAAGAGAGGAAATAAGGTCATTATTTTACATTAATTTACTTTATAATTGTGATTATGACAGAGATAGTCACAGAGTAGTATTTCTCTTTAATATCTTTTTTGAAACAAAGAGATGTTAACTTACCAAGTGATCTTTTGATTAATAACCATCATCACCAGAACAGTACCAACAGTAGTAGCTAAATTTATTGCTTATATATTTAGTATACACAAGTCATTTTCCTAAGTATTTTACAATTAATCATAACACACTATAAAGAGGGTGCTATTATCATCCTCACTTCAGAGATGGAGTTAGTAGGAAGAATTAAGTCTAATTTTCACAGTTGGAGTGAGAGAGCAAGATAGTTGTGCATTCTATGTCCATCCGTATATCTATCTATCTATCTATCTATCTATCTATCTATCTATCTATCTATCTATCTATCTATCATCTATCTATATCTATCTATCTATCTATCTATCTATCTATCTATCTATCTATCTATCTATCTATCTATCTATCTATCTATCTATCTATCTATCTAATCTATCTAATCTGCTACCTCTATCTATTACATACATACCTTCCTACCAAAGCTCTAATGTGCTAGTTGCAAATCCATAAATGATTACATAGTGAATTTTGTGTACATTTTTTGTTTACTACCATATTCCATTTTATTCAAGGGAAAGCAATTTAGCTGACTACTCATTTATCTAGTCCTCTAATGCCAAATTCAGAAGACTCTAAACCAAATAGCACCCCCGAGTCTTAGGGCACATAACCAGCATTTTGCCCTATCCTTTTTCTAAAGGATGAACTCACTAGGTTCCCTTGATAGATAAACAACTATTGAAAATCAAATGCTACATGTCAGACAAATTGCCTCTGTGTAGCACTCTGCTGGATGAATTAATTGCCTTTTGTGTGGTTGTGTGTGAACTGTCAGTCCACAGTGGCATATTATTGAGAATAAAGAGAATAATGGTTTCATAAACCTTTCAGGAAAATTTTCTACTTGTTGCTTAAGTGCAATGTCTAAAAGTGATTCTCTTTTGCTCAGAATAGAGGGAATAATTATCGCCTTTTTAGGTAAAAATGAATATAAATACTATCATCACAATTATTATTTTCATTTATTTCCTACAAAAAGGTGTTTTTCTCTTGAGTACCATCATTCTCCCTTCTAAGAAATAAAAATTCTTTTGATACTCTGTCTTTATAACATGAACAGTATTCTGAAATGTTTCATCTATTTAATTTATTAATATATTAAAGGATAATCAGAAGCAACCAGACTGCTTTATTCTAATGCCATAGTACCTAACGGAGCACTTTTCCATTGCTGGGTAGGATACAGATTCTTCTTTAGATTTAGGCTGATTTTTCCTCTCATGGTCTCAGGCAATGGAGTACAGTGGAAGGGGTGTGAGATTTGGAGTTAGACTACAGTGGATTGGAGCCTCTGGTCACAGATTGCATGA
The DNA here is from genome assembly GCA_004026745.1 of Myrmecophaga tridactyla. NCBI lineage: Eukaryota > Metazoa > Chordata > Mammalia > Pilosa > Myrmecophagidae > Myrmecophaga > Myrmecophaga tridactyla. Next base: position 16,895 of record PVIY010030428.1, on the reverse strand, counting down.
TGTTAAACACATATCTAAACCTAATAGAGGCTGTTCTGAGGGCTAGGCGAGAGGGTGCTTGTAAAAACAATAGGTGCCTCTTTGACTCCTTGGTATGTGGCAAATATATATACATATGTGTATATATATACGTATATGATTTTTAAAAAACTTTTTGAAGCACTTTCAAACTTACAGGACCGTTACAAAAATAATATAAACCCAAACAAAGAACACCAACATAAGCTTATTCCCCAGATATCCAGATCCACCAATTTCAACATTTTTCCTTCATTTTTAGTGGGAACTTGGTCTTGGAAAAACTATTATTTTTTTTAAAGTTTAATGTTTAATACAAAATTGAGAGTGTTTTCTGAATAATAAAATATGAACACTATATGTTGTTTCACACTAAGCAAAAATTTTGTCACACGACAAAAATTTGCACTCCCTATTCAAGAAATAAATCTAAATAATCCAAAAAATAGTTGTTCAATGATTCAACAAATGAGTGAATGAGAATGTAAGCAATCTGGAAATGCAGTCAGTGAAAATACAGGATTGCTAAAAATATAGGATATGTTTCTCATTTTCTGAATAAATGCATAGTGAATTTCTCATTTTCACACTTATTTATGCATGTTTGAGGATGGATATTTCTGTGTCAACCATGGTTTGTAAACTTTTAGCATATTATAACTAATGAATGTTAGGAGAAAGTCTGGTTTGATTCCATTCCACTCTGAGAGCTCAAAGAAGTTATTCCCAGGCAACTTAATTAATACAAAAGATCATGTGATTCTAGATATGTATTAGAGAATTTCAAAGATTTTCTGTTGGCAGAATACTTTTCAGGTGGAATTCTAAGGAATCCTTCATAGCATGCATGTTCCTACACACCCCCCACCCCACGCACATTCATACCATTTAAAGAATAGGCCTGGCTGAAGAGTGAAATAGCTCTTCTCCTTACTTCATTGCCCCATTAAATTCCATTTGTCCTCTGACCCTCCTTTTCTTCCTCTGTTCAGTGCCTTCCAAAATATCCTGAACAGTCCTAGATGTGGGAAAAGTTTGAAAATCATTTAGTATTAATTGTATCTCTTCTAGCCAAAAAATGATTAGTTACTCAGTTTTCTAAAATGATATGTGATACAGTTAGGAAACTTTTATATTTCAAAATAATGTAGAAATAAACAACTACATAATTCCACCCAAATTAAAACACAAAGTTATGTGAATTGCTCTCCTGGCTATTTTCAATATTAGTTACAATAAGACTTGAAAGAATGCAATCTCATTATAAGTGCAACTGGAGGATGTTGAGAATATAAGAGTATCCAAAGATGATGGTCCTTTAAAAATCTCAACATAAAAGATTACTTCTTCGTTTATTAAAACTGATAAATTTTAACTGAGAAATAGACATTTATCTCAATTTTCAGGGGCCTTGAAGAAAAGTTACCTACTAATCTTTAACAAAATTGAATATGCATTATAACATGACCAGTGGTCATTCTAACATAAAAGAAATCATTGTATAAGCATATTTTTACAGTAGCCTTACCCTAATTTATTAAAGAAGAATTAAAACTGTGGAAGCATCTCATTTTCAGAGTTTGTTAATCTTCTATAATTCATCTGAACATGGTGTATTTTTCCAGTCTTTCTCTGGCCCCATTCTTCACCAGTGAAAAATTAGTGCATCATAATTCAACCTCTAAGAAGGAGAACATAGCCCACAGAGAACACTTCTGACCTTTCTTTTCTGTATTAAACATAAAGTTAATAGGGTGTTTTTACTGAGTAATCGTTAAACAATTGCTCAATTAAAACAATGAATTTGATAGATATCCTATTAAATTTGTGGTACCTTATAAGGGCGTGGGTAGTTATGCCTTAATTTAACAAAGTTAATGCCAGATTTTCAAATTAATATATTGAAACCCAAGCTGATAGGTGGACTTCAGCTCTATATATCAACTTGAATTAGTTGATAGTGAGTAGAACTTTAGCTTGAGAAGGTTCTTAGAGGCCCAGACTAAGGAAATAAGCTGCCTGCAGGGGCATATAATGAAGAAATATTGGCAGAAGTTCAACGTACCTGGTTTAAAGCAATCACTGGTGACGACAGGCATTTCTCTGACTGTTTGGAGATACACAAACTTATACACAGGGAAAATGTTGCTTTTTTCCCTGTATTGTTATTGTGATTAATATCAGCTACCTAGATATTTTCCTCATGAAAGCAGACCCTTTTGTGCTTAACATGTGGTGGAAACAGTTACATTTAAGCTATGATTAAGACTTGAACTCTTAAAACTCCATAGATTTTTCAACAAAAATTCTTAATTTGAGGTTGAGAGCTTCTTTCCTGGTACGAGTAATTATTTCTCAATAATTGTGAGATCCTGCACATACATAATAATCAGTGACTTCTCCTGGCTGTGGTTTTGTGTAAAGAAACATTTATATATACATATATATATGCACATACATGTTTTGTTTGGACATGACACAATTATGTGAACTTTAGTGCAACAGGAACTCTCGCATTAAAGTGAAAAAATACATGATTATGCATGTCATAAAAGTCCAATAAATGCATTATTTTCCTTTACTAACCCTTTAAGGAAAAGATACTGAATTCTATCTATTTGGAGTAAACCAATATAAGGAGACGTGCCTTCATTTCAGCATGCTTTTTACAATTAATATTAATTGTATCATAAGTTATTTTTTAATGTTATTTAATTTTTTTTATTCTAACAGAGAAGAATTTGTAGGAAAAGTACTCAAACATAAAATTCCTTTAAGCTGAATCAATTATGAGTGTGCCTTAAATTGGTCTACTTCAACAGAATATATCCCCACGGAAGTTGTTTGTTTTCTTTTCTTTTCAGAACTGTTCATATTAAAATTCCAGGTATCTACCAGCCTGAATGGTAGATGCATAAGAATGCATAATTGGGGTAAACTACTTAAGCCTGAATTACATAATCTGCAAAATGTGGATGATGATAGTAAAAGTTCACAACTCATAAACTACAATGAGGACTAAATCAGATGGTCAGTGTAAACTGGTACTCAATGAATTTGGTATATAGTAAACAAAGACATGTTTGCAGTTATCAATAGGCAAAAATTTTCTCCCTAACTCAGAAGGAAAATGAAGAAGTATCAATATGAAAATTTTGAGTTGCAATTTTCTCTATGTTTTAAGTGCTGAGAACTATAGCCAATGACTTAGCTCCAGAACTTAATTCCACTATCACACTTATTTATTGCCTATATTTTGTGGTATGACTTCTTTCTACCTTGTCTCAAAATTATAGTATTTCCTCTTACATAATTAGTAGCATCTTTTTCTATCCACATAAGAAGACAGCATTGACATAAAGCATTATTTGCAATATCTTATTTGGCAGAAAATACTATCTTTGTTGCATAAACTGCTTCAGTTCAGTTTTTGAAATTCTGTAAAGTTAATTGGGGTTAAGAATAAAAAATTGTACACTTTAAGGTAAGTAGTTTTGTTTGTTTTTTTAATGAACAATTTCCCAAACAATCCTTAATTTTGAATTCAGAACTGGGGTTCCCTGAATTTAACTCCCAGAAACCTTTGTTTAATGATTTTGAGGCTTATCTACTCACAAACACACCTTAAGATTATCTTTTGGCTTATCTGTCCTTCTAACAGAAGACAATAAAGCATTAATAGTGACTTGATATAGCTATAATGGGGTCCTAAATCCTTTAAACAAATGGTTACAATCTCACTGCTTCATCTACTCATGGGTGCTATAGCCTGCTGTCATCCCAGTGCTGTTGAACTTGTTGCTTCTCAGAGTCAGAGATAAGCTTTAAAGAGTGGAGATAGCTTTTATTTGTTATGGGCAATAAAACCAGAATCCCTACTGACTATCTGACAAGGAGGCATCTGATGAGCCAGATCCAGTCAAGGGGAACACAAATCGAAATAGTGTCTGAAGGACAAGGTACAGGAAGAATAAACAGTATAAAACCTACCCAATAAAATTATATGGCAATGAGAGAAAATTAGAAAACATGGAACAAAGGCTAAAAACATCCTGTCACCGAAGTTGCAGTGGTCAATGTATGAATCTTCCTCTCCAGACTTTCCTTTCAAGACATAATGATTTTTCTTCAATGCATTTTAATGAAAACAAAGATGATTAGCTTTATATTTCAAATATATGTATGTCATAAGTGTATATGTTCACCTATATGCATGTCATAAATGTATATGAGTTTGATATGTAATAAACTGTGAACTATAATGCATAAAATGTTGAATATTGTATTTGGCTTTGGTGATTTAGTATATTTATATAATATTCCACTTCATATGATTTAATTTATATCAGATTTTGCTTATGGACTTTTTTTCTTTGACTATGGGACCCATTTTGTCCATGCAAATCTGTCCAAGTGCTGGATGAGATCTGGAGTGTTCAAACATGATGGAATCTTTCATAGAAGATTTTAACTATATGATGTTTCCTGGGAACCAGTTAAAAAACTGGCAATTTTTACTTTTGGGTGTTTGTTTTTAAATCTCCCCAAATGCTCTTAAATTAGTCTGACCATAGCTTATAGTTTTTCTCAAGCAGCTACAATCTGAAGATCTATCAGGGAAAATTAACTGTGGTCACTCAAGAACAGAATAGTAAAAAATATTTATAAATATGTGAAATATATATGATATTTCAGCCCTACCTACTTTTTTAAAAAAAAATCACATTCGCAGTTAAGAAGAAAATGCGATTATATTTTATCAATATAATATTAATCTGTAAATATTAATATTTTCCCTGAGATGGAAAACTTGCCTGTCATTTAAAGCCAAACTAAAGATTTGCGCATTGTCTGAACAGGCAAAGTGAAATATACCATTGTCTTTTCTCATAAATCTTTCTCACTAAAATCCAAGAGTGAAGACAAGATGTTTTTGCTTTCTCTAATGACTCTGATAATTATTGAAGCTCTCAATTTTACCTTGTGAAACTTGACACAGAGTCACAAAGACACCTTATTATGTAGTATGCCCCAGTTTTTTCTCTGCGACATTTCTGGCTTGCTTGACACCACTGTCTTACATTAAATATCTAGTAGAGGGGAGCCTTCTGGAGGAGTTACTGAGAATCAGCTACTTGGAGTTGTGGCCTGTCATAGCCTGTGTGCCAATTTTGGTGGCTGCTATAAGTCCTGTTTCCTTGCCTCACTGCTTTAACCTGTCACTTCTTTGAAGGATAACCCTCCAAACAGCTCATTTCAGCTTCCCCTTAGCACAGGTGCACATAAGATCCAAAAGATCACTGAAATCAAATTAATTTCAAGCTTAAGTTCTAAATCATTGGCTGGAAATTAGCTCGTGTCTTTTATTTATTTCTTGTTTCGTCAGCTAATCTATACGATATTTCAACTGAACAAACTCTTTTCTTTTTTAGGTTTTAATTTAAATTTCAAAATGTGCCACTGTTTTTCAGTGCTTAGATGCTGAACTCTCCAGTAGCCCTTTTGCCCCCCTATTCAAGCTTAATCTCTCCATTATCTCTGGAGCTGTCATTTTTGGTTATGAGAATTTCTCTTCTCAGGCCTTCTTCAAACGGACTCACTGAGGAGAATAAATATTTTAATTAAGCTAAAGTTTTTATACACAAATTTTGGTCTTTTCTTTGATAATACATTATCTTGATTTTTTTTTTCTAAGTAAATACTTGAACGAAATAGTCAAGGGTTACCTATAATATATTTCAGACGGATTGCCTTTTCAAAACTTATCCTCTTCAGTGAGAAACAAAACTTACATGCTGTTCAAACTGGCATATATGCTGCTCCTTGGACGTAACAACCTTGACCATTGCCTAAGAATAGCATTTGGATCATCCGGAGCTGACAAAACTAGTCTCTGCAACTTCTTATCTCACTGTATTTCTTTATGCATTCTATGCTTCAGACATACTGGGTTGCTCAAACATATCACACATTGTCATGCCTTCATAATTTTGTTCCCGCTGTGTCTTCAGTTGGGCATAACCTTCCCTGAGATGGAAAACTTGCTTGTCATTTAAAGTCGAACTAAACCACTTCTCTGAAACAAGTGCAAATTATGTTCTTCCTCTTTATGGAATTTATAATAAGATTTTTATTCCCATTATAATGCACATTTCTTTTTCCATGAATTATATTTGACTATTTCTAATTATACCTTTATGTCTATTTTATAAACTCTTCAATCATTGCTGATCTACAGGCCTGAAATTGGGCTTTGCAGTTGGTAAATTAATAAAGTCTATTGAAGATTAGAAATAGAAATAAACTAGTAAGTAATATATTCCTTTCTTGTGTATATGTTTCCATAATATATAATCATTACCTCATTCAGACATTGAGATATTACAATTATTTTTAATATGTGAAGTACAGATGATTTGAATAAGAAATTAGCTTGAAGTAATAGTTGCTATTCTACATGCAAACAAATGAAGAATAGCTGCTCTTGGAAGATCACGTGGGATATTCACACACACACATACACACACACACACACACAACTGATCCACACAAGACACCTAATACATTTCAAAGAATTAATAGCATGCAGACAACATTTTTTTGGCTATAATGCAAAAAAAATAAAAACAAAACAAAAAATTAACATATCCATAGCCAAATGTCAGAGAGAACTTGACATTTACCTTGAGCAAATGAATAGTGGATTATGCAGCACTTTCCAACAAAACCATTACATGCTGAATATTTTTCCTTCCATTATCTTCCCTTTCTCCACAGGATCTCTTCACCATGAAGCTCTTCTCTCCTCACTTGCCCTTTCTCTTCATGTTCCTGCTCCTTCTCATATTACAGATGGAATTGGAAGCAGAAGTAAAGGGAAGGAGGTTGGGGAAGAAGAAGAAAAGAGAGACCTGTTTCTCTTGCCCTATTTATGTATGCTGTTTACCTAAGTTGCTTTTACATATTTTTTCCTCTTTAGCAGACCTGATTTGTTGACAGCAAATTCTACATTTCTTAGAAAAGAGGAGAAAGATTTGGAACCTTGTGTTTCTCCCTTTGACTTTGCATAAACTAGAGATTTTCACATAGCTTGGGGTTTTTCTGTGATGCAGTGATAGGTATGCAGTTGGGGAATCCACATTCCCACAGAAAATAGGATATCATATGTATCTGAGGGCAAATCACCTACAAGATTCCTAGAAGAATGGAATAATTGGCTGGGGATTTTATCTGTTCCTGTGGCTGATGCCAATAAGGAAGTGTGTTTATTAACAATTTATTTACAGAATAAAGATTGATTTCACTGGGGCTGCATGGCCAACCAATGCAAAGAGGGTAAATAATTTTTTCCAGAACTTTTAGGAAACCACTATCACAGTGGTGTCATTGTCTATTGGAAGTGAATATCAAAGTAGTAGTAAAGTGATAAGCATTGCAATAAAGGACACAAAATTAAAACTTCTGGAAACTAAATTAGTATAGCTTTTGATTTACATATATATCATGTAATCTATACCATCCTATATTAAAGGAAACCTGGCACAGATCAAAGACAGTTAACCACTTAATTTATTCAAATGATGTTAAGGATAATCACAATGGGGGTGTGCAATGGTACAAAAGTACCTGATTAGCCTTAACCAAGTGTAACTTGAAGCTCATAACAGCAAAATAAATCTGAATTTAAGTATACTAGTAAATTGTTTTGTCATCTTCAACATCGCATTTACAAAATTTAAGTTATTACCTGATCTTAAAAACAAAAGGACAATACAACCTTATATTTAGGGAGTGTTACAATACTTGGGAGAGTAGAGCCTGGATGCAGATTAAAAAGAATTAGAAGGAGGTGGTTATAAAATGTAATATATAGAAAATATAGGCATAAATGTTTTAGGCACTATTTTTCAACCTGGGAAAAATTGAAAAGTGAGGTTCTAAAAGTATTGATAATTTGTTTGGCCTGGATTTTTTTGGGGGAGGGCGGGGTGCATGGCCCGGGAATCAAATCTGGGTCTCCCGCATGGAAGGCGATGTTTGGCCTGGATTTACTGTTAAAATTAATTGCCAGTCTTCAATTAGAAATATATATAATTTTATAAGATAATTATGTCATATAAATATAAGATTTTGATTAAATCTGGAAATTACTAGGAAAAGATTACTATTTTATCCTTTTAACAGTTATAAAGGTATTATGCATTTTTACCACATGTTTGTAAAGTTTGGGGCCTTGGAAACAGTGCTATGGTATTTAATGTTATTCACCAATTGCTCAAATTGAAGCTGTTAAATATTTGCTTTTGACATAAAAATGTTTTAGATCCTGATCCACGGATACTTTGATTATATGAATTAGCAAAGGCATTGCACATGAAGAAGCAACAATTTTCTCACAGATAAGTCAAGTCAAACTGCCCCCACCCTGCAATTTAGCAATACCTCTATAATGAAAATTCATATACCTTATAACACAGGGATTGAACTTGCAGTTATTTATTTTAGAGAAACTTGCATTCGTGTACATAAAGACATGGGCTTATTGCAATGTTGCTGAGCATAAGAAAAATCAGAAACAACTTCAACTCTAGTAGCTACATAAATTATGGCATATGCTTATGATGGGTGCTATGCATTTACAATGAATGATCTATATCTTGGATTTAGATCTATATTTATCATCATGTCTAAGTCTTAAAAACGCTAATTAATGGGCGGCTGCCGTGGCTCAGCAGGCAGAGCTCCGACCTGCCGTGCTGGAGGTCTGGAGTTCGATCCTTGGTGCCTCCTGCCCATATGCAAATTTAAAACAAACAAAAAAAATGCTAATTGAAAAACATAGTTGTAATATGTCAGTTATGACAATGGAGAAACACATACGTATTGGAAGGATCAACACCAAATTTGTCATAGCAGTTGCCTCTGAAGAAGGAGAAAATGAGATGGAAAAGAGAACAACTTTGTGGATTTACTATTTTAGAACTGTTATTTGAAAAACTTGAAGAAACAATGACAAAGAGTAAACATTGGTCAATTAAAGGTGGAGGGAACAGCACGTATTGTTGGTTTCATCTCTAAAATTTTCTGATCTGTTTAAATATTTTTTTTTAATTTGCTTTCCTAATCTTCAAATGGAAGAGTCTGTGTCTATGCTACATTGAGTGAGACATTCAAGTACAGTATTTTAAAATAGCACTGCTATTACAATGACCATTTGTAACTGCGTTATGGAAGCTTCAAATAAATATTTATTTTAAAATATTGTATTATAGTAATAGTAGAAATATCTGAAAAGCAGGCTAAAACAGATAATGTAGAATTCTTGAAGTTAAATTTCATGGAAATGGCAAGTCAAGCTTGACATTTTGAAGGAGGTTAAAGTAATATAAAAAGCTATTAGATTAGCCAACACTGTGGCATTTCTTCTTATTATTTCGTGGAACTCCAGTCTTTTATATTGGTCTGCAGAATCTAGAATTAGACTTCCCTGCATTGGAGAGTTGAAATAGAAACCATTGTTAGAAAGAAAAATCATGCACTATCATTGCTTCTTGTATAAGACAAAGCTGGTGAATGTGTGACAAATGATTTAGAAGGGATATTTTCCAAGGCTGTTGTTTGCTTATAAATTGGCATCCTCCCTGCCCGCGTGACTCTAAGAACACTTAAGGAAAGTCTATGTATCAATGCTCTAAGGAGCAAACAGTGTTTTTAATGGGAAAAAGACAAGATTCTCTTATTAGAGAAAAGCATATATCTAATACACACAATCCTTGGATCTTTGAGGTGTTTACTTTTTCCCCTTCTGAAATTCCACGTAATGGAGAAGGCAGATATTAAGGGGGAAAGAACTGTGTTTCTGAATGTGTACACGTGTGTTTGTGTTTGTTTGGGAGGGAGTTGGATTGAGATTTGTTATTGACCTTGAATAAAGGAATGAAAATGCTTAATAAGTAGCCTCTACCTGTATAGGTGGGACTACTGCGAATTATACAAATAGACTTCAGAGCTTTCTGGCCATAATACTGAGACAGTATTGCAAAATCAATAATATAGCTGGGTTTAAAAATAATAAGCTATTTAATTACAGTTCTGTCAGGCATAGTAGTTAGAGATGCAACAATTATATGTTTGAGTCTGTGTTATATGGAAAATCTGTACTCACCTGTTGAAGACATATTATCACTTAGGCAAATGTTGGTAATACGAAGCATTTATTTTAATCTGACAGCATCAGTTTAAGTTTATGAGAAGTTGAACTGTCAGAGATGATTTCTTGAAATCCTGTTCTTTTTTTGGCAGCATCTATCAAATTTCACAATTTAACAAAATTGCCTAGTAAAGTCATGTGGGATATCCCAGAAAAAAAGGTCAAGCTATTTTCCTTTGACTAATTCCAATATATTCCAGAATTCAGTTTTATGATAAAATTACACTACCAAAATTGATAAAGATTATACATAAATTTTCCAAGGGGCATAGGATTATTTTAAACTTTCAAAAGTCACTGGAAAGCATATAAAAATTAACTTTTCAGGTTTTTTGTCTTAATTGAATTACTATATTGAGAAAATCAGTTATATTTTTATCCAAACAGTTTGCATTTATTTAATTTTAAACTTACTTACACAGTATTAAATAAGCAAATGGAGAGGTCTGGGAATCACATTCTATATTTTCCTTTGTTTGGCAATTAATTAATTTTTCCTAAAATAATTTTACTTTTATGATCAAATGTACAATCTCACTAATTCTTCACTTAGCTACATTTTATTTCTGTTTTCACAATAAAATGAACTATATTCAGTTAACTCTTACGTGCACTGTAAATTTTATTGTATTTCTCAGTCAGGACAATGTGTAGCTGAGTGAGATTCAGTATGGCAAGGGTAAGGGAAGACCCAAAGAACTCACTGTGAAGCTGAAAATGAGGGCTGTTTTTGTTCCTACTCAGAGTAAGTCCTCTATTCTTTTATCCACGCAGGGGTCAATTACAGGATCCAGCAGCTCCCTCACTAGCTCTCTCTCTAGATAGCGGCAGGTTAGGGTAACTGGGTTCCCCCTCTACCTTTTCAAGGGCCTTTTGGAGGTTAGTCTTCCACTTTTACCAAAAGGCACATGCCTCAGGCTAGGCATGAAGAAGCAGCATGTGGGATCACAGCAGATGAGTGCAAAAAGATACTTATGGGGGGCTGAAAAAAATTGCAGCCCTCAATTCCTGCGGCTGCATTACATGAAGCTTGATCGCTGGGGAGGTCGTATTTGTCTCAGTAAAATTTTCTCAGATCTCGACCCAAATGCCTATCATTTAGGTAGAGTTTGGAGGACACTTATTCTATGACATTTAAGAGCTAAATTTGTTGCAGGAACCTCTTGGATATATTAATAAATTTTAGTCCAATTTTTGTTTTAGATAAGGAAAGTGGACTTTATTTCTCCTATAGCACAATACAGTTTTTAATCTGCTTTCAAATAAATTATTTTATTTCCAAATTTATTAGCTTAAGTAATATTGAATATTTCACAAACATCTGTGCAGTTAGTGTGTATTATTCTCATATTCTGTAGATTAGATTATTTCAAAAGTATATGGAAACATCTGAGTCCCAGACTACAGATGGCCTTTAGTGAAATACTATCTACACTTTTCATAGAACCCAAGATTAGCAAAAGGAAAAAAAAATAAATTAAAAGAACGCTTTCCTAATTTTGGGATGCCATTTTAACCAAATAACTTTAGCACCTGCCCTCAGTCTCTCCCTATCAGGAAATACTAAAAAATCTGAGATTTTTTTCAAGTATGTGTGTGTGTGTGCATTTGTTATGTGAATGAGTCTATGTGTGTCTTACATATTTTTGTACACATGGGGTTAGGGCTTTGAGAAATCAATATATTCTAACCCTTGGGCCCCAATCCAGTTCTCACAACTAGCTTGAGTTCCTCCCAATCTGGTGCTGATAATTTCACTATAGTGGCTGTGACCCTGACTGCAGGCTCTTCTTTCTGTTGTTCTGAGAAAGCACTAGTTCTGCTGCAAAAACAGCATATGGGCCTTGCTCCAGTTACACATCAGCTATCAGTCTGCCTCTAGTTAAGACAAAACATTGCAGGTGAACCCCAATGCCTAGCTCACCTCTTGGCATCTGCCTTCCAAGAGCTTCCTTTCTGGCTCTACCACACAGTTCAGATCACTTTTCTCCTAAAGAAGCATTTGACTTACTCGTTTTTCACCTCACCCTTAAAAAATAAGGCAAAAGTGCAAAGATAAGCATTTCTTCAGCCTCTGTAGAAAATGGTTCAGAAATTCGAGGGTAAATTAAAGACTTGTATGGAAGAATAGACGTCACACTAGCTTAATCTCATTTTCAGATCATAAAGGGGTATTACTCGTCATCTTGAATTCTTTTACAAACTCATGTTCCAGTGACTGGGAGAGTAGGAGAATATCCCATATTCTCCATTTAATGTTTTCCATTTAGTGAAGCACATTGGAAAATATTAAGGTGAAGGAAACAGAAGTGATTTAAAAAAAATACCCAGACTCTAATTTTCTCTCTGCATCTAGAAGCCAAGCAGTCTACTTAATATACACCTCTTGAAATCTGGGGATAGTAAAAATCACAAGCCAAGTGTAAAATATACAATTTTTAAACCTGATTTGTTATAGGGAAGCATAAACCAAAATAAATAAATAAGTACTTCTAAAACAACTGGAGTGAGTCATGTGATTAGTTTTAACTCTGATTGTTGTCGTTTTCTTGACCAATGTTAGACAAGATTGATGACATACCCCAAGTATATCTGCAGCTGCTACTCAGTAGCATTTATTTTTTTCAGAAAACACTTAGTGTAGCACCTATGCATTGCAGAGTTGTACATATCTTATTTCAGTATGTCATAAGTACTAAAATAATAGATTCCAAGGATTATGTTGAAGACTAGATTTTGAGCAAGTGTGGAGAGAAAACTAAGAAATTCACCACGAGTTTTCCATATTTTTTTCCCCATTTCTTAACTTCCCATTCACTTGTCAGCCCATGGCAATGTGCCCTTAATTCCATTTTTTTTTTCTTTTTTTTTGCTAGGATCACTAATGACCAACCTCCTTGTCTCTCATTTTGAGAGCAATATTCTGTTCTTACTTTACTTGACCTCCTAGTAACATTCAACATCATAAAGTTCTTCCTCATTGAAATAGTCTCCCCTGAACCTATCACTTTACTGAATTTCCTCTGACATTTATGGCCACAGGTTAGTCTCTTTTTTTAGAAATGTTCCTCGGTTTAAGGGCATTAAATGTTGGAATTACTCAAAGTTTTTCCCAGATCCTTAGTTACCACCACCATTTGGTCGATTCATAGATTTCAACCTCCAGCCTAGAGCTCATTGAACTTAACATTTCAACTTGGATTTTTTCAAAGGTGCTTCAAATTTAGCATATTGAAAACAAAATTCAGTCTTTACTCCCAAACCTGTGAAAGACATCCCCATGGGAATAAACCTTGACACCTCCATCTCCATACCCTGTAGTTTATGCTTTTTAAATTAATGCTAATTTCTAAGTGTTTCCCCAATCTATCTGCATCTCTGGATCTTGTTATCATCACTTTAGTGCAAGCTGTCATCTTTTCTAAACTAGACGAAGGCAATGCCCTCCTTGGGGGTTTGTCCATGTTTATTCTTTTTCCTACTTTTCTGTCAGTATTACCCTCTATAGCTTATACCACCTCAATGACCTTCCATGTTATTAGGATAAAAACTAATTTCCTTTATTACAAATTTCAAGGCACTATATGAATTGTTCTCTAACTCAGCCTCATTTCACAAAGATTTTTCACTAACATCATTTGTTCAACCACATTGGCTTCATTTTTGTTCCCTGATATGCCATGTGTCCTCATATCTTTGATTGGAATCTCTGACTCTACTCATTTGGGCCGGCTGAATGCTGATTCAGCCTGTAGCTCTCATCTGAATTCTCATTTCCTTAGGTCAGCCTTCCTTCCAGGGGCTTATGAAATATATATATATGATCTGTGTAATCATTTAATTAATATTTTCTCTCTAAGAAAGTGGAAACCTTGTCTGATATTACTTGCCATTCTTTTCTTTGTGTCTAACATGTCTGGCACATGGTAGTTATCCAAATATTTATTGATTGAATAAATGGCTATAAGATAATATAACAGCTGCAGTATGATGAGGAGAGGTATGAAATGGCATGGAGAACGGGATGGCAAGACCAGCAGGAAAAGATTAGTGGATGAAAACAAGGAAAAGGACATGTGGATCTCAATGAGTAGATATTATAGGTTAAAGTCAAGTTCATCTGCATATTAATTTTATTCGTGGTATTGATATAGGTAGATGATGTTATATGCTGTAAAGAGCATGTGGACCAAAAACATATTTTGTATTGAAAAAATTTAGATACATTGTTTAATAAATTGCACGTGGAGTTTACGTCATAGACAACAGCTACTTTATTTTTGAAATCTGTTTTTGTCTTCATAAATATATGAGTGAAAAGTGTTTTCAGAATTATTAAGCAGTTATGCCATTTAAATCAACATTTTGTGCCTCAGTTTGAACAAACTTCCTAAATAATATCTGTTCCCAAATAGTGTAAAAACAATTCTCTCTTTTTCAGTTTGGAAACTTAGTCTAGTTGAACCATTGGTTTTCAGGTAGAAATGATAAATTTCTGCCTCAGAATAAGCCTCATTTTAAATAAGCTTCAGTAATAGCATTGTACTGTCACTGAGGAGTAAGAAAATGTTGAAGATATGTACAACATTTATTCTGTGTATATGCACACATTATTTCTTCCTTAGAATTGCTTTCTACTCTGTTGTTTTATATGCAGAAACATGGTATATGCTATATTTCTACTTGTAAAGAGACTTTCCCCTCCCTTCTCTTATTGTTAAGTTGTAGCAACAATATTGAAAAAAACTCTTGAAGACAAAGTAGAAAAATGGAGAAAAGGTATATGGTTGCTGTTTAATTTAATGGTTTTCTTAAGAAATCATTTTAAATCTAGTTGCTCTTCTCTGTATTACCACAGTGCATAATGACAGTACTTGGAATTAATGTACATCCATGTGCATTACAATGGGCATTCACTGTAACTTAGCAACAGCTAAGCATGGCTTCTTCAGCTTGTTGATTTCCTTGCTGGGCCTGGGAGGCCAGAGAAAATTCAATTTGCTCTAAATTTCTTATGTTGGCCGTTAAATGTTAAGCTCCTGTTTACAGAAAGCTCTTTTGTGAATTACCAGTTAGAATTCAGCAAACTGTTCCACACGTCACTTAGGAAGCAGGGGTTGTTTCTACCTTCCTCTTAGGGAGGGTAATAGAAAAACAGTGGTCCTACAACTCTCTCCTGTCTCCATGTATCTTCCCTTTAACGTGATGGTTTCAAATTATGGAAGAACAGAAAAAGTGTTTCAGATCTTAATATTTACCATGGAATTTGCTGCATGGAATGTTCATATTTCTACATGAAATAAATATCAAGAAGTCCCTCTATAGTGTCACAGTTAAACAGAAGCTGAATTACAGAGCTTTTCCTCAACTTTTCATTTATCTTGCCCTTGGGCAGCCTACAGGTCCCAGATTCTCAGATATTTTGATTTTGTAGGGTGGAGGACAGGGGCCGGTGACCTGGAGTTCCACAAGGAGTGCATTTTAACAAATGAAAGTTAAAAAATAATAATAATAATTTCACTTAGCTCAGGATATTCTAAAGGTAAAATGCATGCTTACACAAAAAAATTAGGAGGAAATTAAGTTGAAATTTTAATTAGATTTTTATACTTGAATCCATTTATTTTAAATAATAAATTTCATCCTTTATTTTGCAATTAGAATAACTTTATCTATAGTAATTTTAAAGTCTTTTTTGCCTGATATTCTGATGGGCACTCCAGCTCTCTCCTGTTTGTTGTTTACATGGTCTATTTTTCAATTCACTTGCACCCATTTGTGTTTTTGGAATCTTAAGTGTTTCTTCTGTAGACACCACATGGTTAGATATATTTTTTTAATAGAGTCTAACAATCTCTACCTTTTGAATAGATTGCTTTAATTCATCCATATTTAATGTTATTAATGATATGGTTGGATTTATTTCTGCTTTGCTTTTTTTTTTTGCATGGGCAGGCACTGGATTTTGAACCCCGGTCTCCAGCATGGCAGACGAGAACTCTGCCTGCTGAGCCACCGTGGCTCACTCTCCACTTTCCTTTTTTATGCTTTCTATAGCTCCTAACTGAGCTTGAGCACTTCTCTAATCGAGTTTTCTTAAAAAGTTTTATTCTGTAAACAAACATACACTGTAAAATTTCCCATTTTATCCACTTTCTCTAATATCATTTTGTGGTGTCAATTACATTTATAATATGCTACCATCACCACCACCCCTTGGCCGCAGCTTCTCCATCGACACAAACAGAAACTCCGTACCAGGCAGGTACTCTTTCCGCATTCCACACTCCTACGCCCTGGTGATCTCTATTCTAGTTTCTGACTGACTTTGTGAATTTGCATATTCTTATTATTTCATATGTGAGATAACATAATATTCATCCTTTTGTGTCTGTCTTATTTCCCACAACATAATCTCTTCCAATTTCATCTATGTTGTAGCCTGCATGACAACTTCAACGGATTAACAGGTAAACAAAATATAGTTCATACACACAATAGAATATTATTCAACCATAAAAAGGAATGGAGTTTTAGTTATCTTTTATTTTCTCCTTTTGTATTAAATGAGTATTATCTAGTGTGACATCTTAATTTATTTAATTATTTTAACTATATTCTTTCATATTATTTTCTTAGTGTTTGCTCTAGGGTGTACAATATACAT
>PVIY010030427.1:0-30988 GCA_004026745.1 Myrmecophaga tridactyla | reverse complement strand
TTTTTTTTTTTTTGAAGAGGGGAAGTAGCATGACAAAAGCTGTTTATATATCATAAACATGTATATATAAAATATATCGGATATATGTATCTGTAATTTTATAACAAGAAATGCTACTCTTTATTCACACCTACTATGTGCCAGTCACTGTTTCCGGGCTATACATGTGTCATCTTTAATTTTCCTAACAGCCCTTCAAGGTAAATATCCATGATTATCCCCTTTCTAGAGCTGAGGCAACTGAGACTTAGAAACACTAAGTAATTTTGTCTAAAGTCACGTGGCTAATTAAGTCGTGGAGCTGGGAAGTCTAATCCAGCTGGACAGATGAATGAAAAGGAAGAGAATACTGCAGGGAAATCAAAGTGAGGTCCTTGGATAGTCCAGGTATGAGTTACAGTGGTACAGTGGAGATAGAGAAGTGTACAATGCACCTTACACAAACAGCTTCATCCATTTTCTGAAAATTATCTAGTTATGGTTCAATAAAGCAAACCAGTACAATGTGCTAAGGACTTGCTATGTGCTGGTACTATATGCAAATAGAGGGTGCCTTGCCAAGGAGAGCTGCAGAGAGATCAGTGACCATTCTAGAATCACAAGGTAAAGGAACAGGGGTAGAAAGGGAAAGGTCCTGCTTCCCTACCCATAGCTAACCATGGGCCGCCTCACTCAAGTCTGTGCACAATATAGGGACCCACCATATGTCCCCGGCCTCTTTCTCCCCTACAGGCTGTGGGCCCCACTGACCAGCTTCCCAGGGGCCTCTGGCCCTGAATCCAGACTCTTCTTACTAAAACAAGGTACATACTTTTCATTTCAGTGAAAAATAAGAATGCAAGGCCTCTTGTTCCAACGTAGCATTAAGAATTCCAGGACGGTGACAGCAGAGCATGAAACTAACCACAGGGCCCTTCTAAGCAGGACGGTCCTGTACAAATGCCCAGGTCACACGCCCATGAAGCTGGCCCTGATTCTAACCCAGTTCCTATTTCCCTGCAAAGGTATCAATTATACTAGGCGCAGAAATGTTCCTGACTGGTTCTTGGAGGATGACTCTTCATTTTTACTTTCTGAGGATCAGGTGACCAACTGCAAAGAAGACAGCCTCTTGGTTCCACGAAGGCTAGCATCGTGTGAGCTGGTAAGGTGAAGATGACGCCGCTCTCCCCGTACCAAGGCTAATTGTCTCCCTCTCCACTGTAATGGTTCACAATCACTCTGTGGCCAACTATTCACTGAAAAGGAATCTGCTGGTCAGCTCTCTCAAAAGTCATCCTTAAGATGGAGAAGTATGGGGGAAGAAATCAAGGCTACAATCAATCCTACTTTTAAAAAAAGACAGTTTCTAAATTTAATGTGCAAAGCTTAGTAAAATAATGATCATTACAAGAAAACACTGAGTACTTATGATTACCAATGACTATGCTAAATCCTTTTAAGATATTTAATCAATCCTCACAACAATCTGAGAAACCATGTTCATTTGCTTTCACAAAAGGGTTTGTTTCATTCACCCACTTGTCTCGTGAAAAAGCATACTTGTAAAAAGTAGAATTTCAGGTAGAGGAAGACCAGAGCAAACAAGCAAACCCAACTCATTGACTGACCTTGGATAAGGGCCCTTCCTTTGCTGGGCCAGGTGAGCTCACCTGCAAATAAAGGGCTTGGCCAGGATGCCCTCCAGGCCTCCCTACTCTGACAGCCTGTGACACCCAGGAACAGGGATCTGGGGACATTTCCTCCTCTCTGCTCAGTGTTCCCATGCATGCTAGTTCCAGACAAGCAAATAACAAAACCTGAGACGGCAGAAAGACAACTGGCCTAATAGGACACCAGGGCTCTCAGCCTGGATCCACCAATCCCTTGCTCACAGCGAGACTTGGAGCAAGTCACTTCACATCTCTGAGCCTCAGTTTCCTTATCTAGAAATTCGTTAGCAGATGCTTGAAGTTATTCCATGCAAGGCACAGTGCCTGGCACCTAGAAAGTTCTCACCAATTTTTTGTTATCATCACTATCATTATTAATTATCTCCTATCTCAGAGGCACCCAACAGTTTCCAATAAGAGAATCCCTCTTAATGCAAAAATGATAATCACCCTCCCTTCTAGCAGGTTTAACATTTAGTATCAATTAGGAGAATATGGAATACCAAAAAGTCACTAAGAATTGTTATTTGATTCATCAAAGCAATACTTACAAATACTCAAAAAATAGGACACATTATTTTCTGCAATGACTGATGATGCTTGGTTCTCAGTAATGCTTGTGATGTTTCTGAGGCCCATGGGTTAGGACCCCTCACTCTGTACTACCTGCCAGCTCAGGAGATCTCTCTTCATTACCATCTCCACCTTCAGTCACCTTATCTTCCCACCTCCTCCTCCCTTTTCTCCACAGCTGTCCTTACCATACTGTCAGGGCCTTAAAATACATACAAAAAGGAAAGATACTTACATATAGCATTTGGATATGAATGTATAATTATTTGTGCATGTTTCTGCCTTTATGTCTTTTCTCTCACAAAGTACAAACTTTAGGAGGTTAAGAGATCATCAGCAGAATGTTTGGTCCAGGTCTGAATAAATGCTTCATAGCCATATATTAATATTTACTATAGTTGGAAAAACCACAAAACACTAAAATATCAGAACAGGAATGGCTGTTTAGAGCATTTAGAGATATGCTTCTTCAACTTTAATTTGCTCACAAATCACCGGAGGATGTTGTTAAAATGCAGGTTCTAATTTAAGTGGAGGACAGGCCACAGTGGCTCAGCAGGCAGAGTTCCTGCCTGCCATGCTGGAGACCCGGGTTCAATTCCCATGCTTGCCCATTAAAAAAAAAAAAAATTCAAATGGAACCTGACACTATATTTCCAATAAATTCCCTGGTGCTATTGATACTGCCAGTTCACAGAGCTTGGTCCAGCATCACTATTTTGCAAATGAGAACATGAGAATCAGAGAAGGCAAGTTTCTTCACTGAGGTCACACAGCGAGTTAGACGCGGTGTAGAAAATGAATCCAATGTTGTTGTTCGCAGTCCAGAGCTATTTCTGTTATGTATGCCCTGATTCTACCCACTCTCCCAAGGAAAAAAATACTCTGGAAAAAAACTTATTTTCCTTTCCCATTAAAGACAGTACATGCATACACACACACACACACACACACACACACACACAAATGCACATATCCCTGTTAGGACAGGAACTAAATCATGGTATCTCACTCAGTTTCCAGCAGAGTTTTGCAAGCAAAAGATACTCACAGCAATATGTGTGGATGAATTTTTCTGATAAGGAAGAAAGGGGAGAAATATTCTGATTCTTGAAATATCTTTACTTATTTTTCCCAAATTTTCTATACCTATATATATTCTAAGTTTCCTTAGAGACAGTCTCTAAATTAAAAAAGAACTTATTTGGAAAAAACTCAGAAAAAATCCTATTATTCTAAGTCAATATTTAGTGAGGGGATAAGGAGTTTTTATACTAGTATCAGCAGGATAATTTATGTTCCTGAATATTCTCTGCACTTGACTATTTAGGAACGCAAAGTGTCTGAAGAGGTGCACTTAAAGTTCTAAGTGTTCAAATAGGATGGCTTCAAAGTCTCCCTCTCCCGCCATCCAGAATCTCCAAAAGGCTTCTGCAGCTTTCAGCTGTATTTTAACAATCTTAAGAGTTCAAGGACACTTGCTTCATGAACTTGCTCAGCTCAGGCCCAAGTACATACGCAAAGTCGTCCCCACTTCCCTGAGTGTCACATCCACCACCTAGAGTCGCAAGTTTGCCAGGTTTTCAACAGGACTTTTTGTTAAGGGCAGAAAACACTCCCTCATAGGGGTAAAAATTGCCAGCATTTCGGTTATTTGGTATTCTTATTCCTATTCTCCTCTACTTCATTCAAATTAGCACGTGGTGCAAATGGCTGGGGTTTGGACTTGCCACGCTAGGAGATCCAGAGGACTGAAAGTAACACCTTAAAGGCAAAACTTACAAAGCTCCAGAGCCCTCTCCGTGGAGCCTCGGATGGTTCCTAACTGAGGATTGTAATTCACCAGCACCCCCGGAGCTGGCCTGACCTCCAACCCTGCCACCCTCCCGCCGGAACCTTCCAGAGCCCCAGGGAAGGTGTGGTGGCCCTGCACTCCCAGCCACAGGCGCCATTTGGGGTCAGCCGTTTGTGCCGACAGCTCTGCACTATGGCGCACAGACAGGCTCGCAGTGCCAAGGGCAGCCTTGTCTGGGGGCCACAAGTCACCATTCACACTTAAGGCTCAAATCAAAATGAATTGTAATTCCTCTGATTACATGTCTCTCCCCCAACCCTGTCCCTCCCGCCCTCCCCCCTGAGTCCTGGAGGATACGGCTGGATTCCAAGAGCTCTTTAGAAGCAGCCGGGTCCCTTTGTACTCTTGCCGCCCAGCACGGTCCCCTGGCACATGGTCAGGATTTACGAAACACTAATCTGATACTGCCATGTTCCCTCCGCTTTTCCTTTCTGGTTCTCTGGTTCCTGCAGCGGGCTTCGAACCACAGCATCACACAGAGAGGAAATTAAGTCCATCGAGTGAACCTGCCAGCAGCGGTCTGGCCAGTGGCCCAACTGGAAAGAGACTCTTCAGCCTCTGCCGGCCACCCTGGGCAATCCCAAACCTTCTCAATCCCAATCCCTTCTCATTGTCTAACTCCAGGAGCTGCCCGGCCAGCCGTGCACAGGGCCACCATGGGCAGAGAGGAAAGCTGACTTATTCATAGCCCAGCACTGGACACTGACGTGCTCAGGTTCTACTCCTGCCTCCAGCACTGAAGGAGTCTGGTGGTCAACTCTCGCCTCCACCTGCATAGGCCTCAGTTTCCTCACCCCTGGATTGCAACTTAACTGATGTTCATTGATGGCTTACTATGTGTCCTCAGGATGGGCCAACACTCAGTAAGCGTCATTTTATATCACCTCACCAAATCGTAATGGGATACTAATATGATTAGTAGCCCAGCTTTTATAGATGGGGAAACTGAGGCTTAGAGGATTGCACGAGGTCACAATGAATTAAGTGGGTCTGTCTGACTCCTAGAGCCAGGATTTTGACTTCAGTCGTATCAACTTTTCCAGGGGCCTCTTAAGTCCTGGGGAGCTGTGACGGCTAGGATACCCTTCTCTGAGAGCGACGGGAGGCTCACCCCTTTCCCTCCCTGCCCTGACCGAGGCTCACCCCCAGCTTCTGGAACCCAGCACCCAGGGCTCCTAGCTGCATTAGTGGCAGCTCTCCCCAATCCCTGGAGCACACAACAGGGACAGGATCCTTCCCCGGGGGCCTCACTCCCAAGAACAGCCACAGTCCACAGGAGGCTGTGATCCCAATGCCAGGGGGGTGGCAGCAGGGCCTGGTGGAGCTTCCTGCAGAAGCCTCTGCCCGCAGGAAATGCAAAACTCAAGGCCTCGGGTCTGACCACAGGCACCAGCTGCAGTGCCAGCTAGACGGGTACACGCCTGCCAGGCATCCACAGCAAGCGCCACTGCGGCAATCACCACCTCCGTGCATTCTCCAGAGGTGCTGGGGAGGGCATCAGCAAACATTCAAATTAAACATATATCCTGAGCAGCTTGGAAGGGAATTCCCAAGGGCAAGCAGCAGGATCTCTGTCTTATTCACCACTGTATTTCCACCATGTAGCACTGCGCCTGGCACATAGTGAGTGCTCAATAAACACTGGGTCACAAAACCAAGAAACTTACTGACCCACTGCCCATGTAGTGGAAGCAAAGTATAACCTCAGGCCAGCTTTGAGGTTACCCACGTGCCTATCACCAATTATTCAATTTGGGATAAGTCCCTTCAACTGAGCATTCCCATTCTGTAGCCCCATAATACCCATCTCTCACAACCCCTGGATTTAGCCATTCATCCCACAGGTCTCTGCAAATGCAAAGAATGATTTAGAAGGGGAGTTACTGGGGCTACTTACTTAACATTTATTGAGTACCTGCTATCTGTACGATGTGGAATTAAAGAACACTACCTAAAAATTCTAGGTTTGGGGATTACAGGTAAGCTGGTATTGTGGAAAAGACTGATTTGGGTCTAGAGACTTCAAGCAATTTCCTTAGAAATGTGAGACTCCTCAGCACCACTTTACCTCTCAGTTCTTTACTCTTTTAGAAAAAAAAAAGTTTGCAAATTCAACTGCGTACTGTAATCAATTCACCCTCAGCGATAATGGCAGAAAATGAATTTTCAGGGAAAGAAAAACAGAGGAAGTTATACCAGTTGCAAACTTCCTTTCTTCACTTGTTCTCTCCCTCTTTCTGTAAAAGACCAGGAATGAGAATTGGAAGAAGGAGCAGTACAAGGAGGAAGAGGAAGAGGAGGAGGAGAGAAAACATCTTCATGGTGCTATACAGTTTGCAATATGCTTTCATCTGAATTTCAAAATTTAATACACATAATAATCCTCTGAGGTTTCATGAATCCATAAATGGGGAAACTGAACTCCAGAGAGGGTGAGCATCTTGCCCAAGATTACACAGCAATGAGTGACAGGCCGGGCCTCGAGTCCGGATCTTTGTTACTCTCCAAATTATGCACTTTTTCCAAGGTGCAAGGCTCCTTTATACATTGTGTACCCTTAAATAAATGAGAACTGCTCCCATTTCTCAGTCGTCTGAGTGCCTAGTTTGTTGCTGGAGTGCCTCAGTTTCCTAATCTGTGAAATGGGTATGATAATAAGATAGCCTACATAATGGTGTTGTTGTGAGGATCAAGTGATGCTTGAATACTGTCTGACACACAGTAAAAGCTCTATAAATGTTGCTAGTGGGATAGAAGCAATGGTTGTACTGTCAGCAGAACATGATTCCACTTCAAGGCTTTCTTAAGCACTTGCTGCTCCTCATCCTGGAAGCCTCCTCCCACTGAGAGCACAGGGCTCTCCCCTCACTCCTGCAGGTCTCTACTCCAGAGACACTTGGCATAGAGGCCTTCCCCACCTCACTATGCAATAGCACCTACCCCACCCCATCACTCACGGTTCTTTTGCCCTGCTCTATTTTTTCTAGCACGAGCTAGGCTATAACATATATCTCTTTATTTTCTAACTCCTCCATGAGTAGGACCTTTGTTTCGTTCAATGCTTTATTTACCACCCAGCACCTAGAACAATGCCTGCTCTCTGGCCCTTCAATGTCAGATAAGACTTGAAAGTTCACAAAGTGTTTTTACACCCTCCATCTCCTTTAATCATGCACAACCTTCAGGATGTGGATTAGAATCCCCAAGGGAGGGGGAAAGAAACTGAGACCCCAGGCCCCAGAGTTCTCTTTCCACCATAGTAGAGTGGTTGTCTGGGAAGACTGAGACCTGGGCTGTGTCCATCCACCACCCACCACCCACCACCCACCTCCACCACCACACACCACCCATCACCCACCTCCTACCACCCACCACCCACCACCACTCACGTCCACCACCCACCACCCACCACCACCCACCACCCACACCCACCACCATCCCCTGCGCTTAGACATGAGGATCTCGGCCTCCTGCTGGGCTGTAGCTGCTTTGGGCTTGAACAGCTGAGGTTCCCAGAGAAGGGCTGGCTTACCGCGTGGAGTCTGGGGAAGGATCTTTATCTCTCAGTTGAGACCCAACTGTAACAGACAGCAGAGTTCTGTGTGCTCACCTATCTAAATAAACCCACACATTATTATCAATGTTATAGAAAATTGCATTATGGGTTATTGTTTAAGTGCCTTCCAGGCCACATTTTCCAGTGAAATCTCCCCTCTGACAACTTTCCTGATCCCTCTCTGCCACTCCATCCCTGAGCTTCATTTTGCTGCTCCCACCTTCAGACCTCCCAGGACCGACAGCTGTTGTGGAACTGCAGTCCTCTTTCATACACTCCCAGCACGGCCAGCCTTAGGGCTCCCAGCAGAAATGCCTGTGGCCCCAGCACCCAGCCCGGTGCCTGGCACCCACTGGCCCTGGCCTGCATGCCAAGCAATTACCACTCTGAGCAACACCAGCCGGGCACGAAATCAAACAGCCCAGGGCTTTCCTGACTGCCTCTGCCCCCAAGAAACCCATCCAAAGCTGTATTGAACTCCCTTTTCTCTTTCCTCCGTGAATGAAAGGTGACCAGCCTGAAGCTGTGGTTCCAGGAGTCTGAAGAGGCGCTGCAGGAAACCCAAGGACACGCGGGCCTTTCTGCCTATATATATATTTTTTCTTTCTGCCTATATTTGCACCTCAGATTGCTTGCAAGTTCCAAACTCAAGAGAACTGCTTCCCAGCATTTATTAAGAGAAAGAAGAGAGCGTAAAAACGTCCCAAGGGAGATACCTCCCTTGGTATGAAATGAGACCACCTTCAAAATTCCTGAAGAAATAAAGGGGAGAGGACAGAGGGGAGGGAGAGGAAGGCTGCTCGGGGCCAGAGGGTGCCCCCTCAGCCCCAGCCTGCTTGCAGGTTCACGGCCCACTCCCCAGTGGCAGGGCGCCAGTATTTTCCACACCTTTTCTTAAACACAGTGCACATGAAAGAAGAGAGAGGGGAGGACTATAAGGGGGGATTTTAATTTGTTGCCAATTAAGGGCAGAGTGATTCTAATTTATATGCAGCAGAACCCAGAGTTATCACAGACTTTCCATCACAGGAAATCAGCCCAGCTCTCAAGCTGCCCACTGCTCCACTGAAAATGAAGCCCACAGCAGGTTTAATTAGTCTGCAGTATCTTTTTACAGGGTCGGATTCCCCAACGTTTGCAAGAGATAGCCTTGAGAATTTCAGTTGTTCAAAGACGCATTTTTTTTTTAATTACAAGATAGTGATAACAACATAAACTGGAGGTATTCCAGGGTCTTGGAAGAAAGAACAAAGCTTAGTAAAAGTAAGTAGAGATTCAATTGGCCACTAAGCACTGTTACTGGCTGAGACACAGACTCTAGCTTAAGGAACTTCCAATCCAGTGGGCGAGAAGATATTACACAAGTAATCGCTGCACAAATAAATATTTAATTACAAGTTGCAAAGAAACTGTTAAAATACAAGGCACTACAAAAGCAAATAAGTGGAACCCCAACTTAGTCTGGCAAGTCAGGAAAATGACATGTAAGCCAGAGCAAAAGGAATGAGGGGGAGGATGTTACTACAGGAAGAAATAGTCCATGCAAAAGCCACCATGTACAAAGGCGTCAGATGACACCCAAGGGCGAGGGGTGGGGTGGGGGTGAGGGTGGGGATGGCCTTAGACAGACTGGAAGGTCTGCTGAAAGTGTGTCAGTGGGGCTTCGAGAATATTCTAGGTGTACTTACTCCCTTTCCCTAGCTTTCTTTCTTTTAGGTTGATCTCTTTAGG
This sequence comes from Myrmecophaga tridactyla, assembly GCA_004026745.1. Taxonomy (NCBI): domain Eukaryota; kingdom Metazoa; phylum Chordata; class Mammalia; order Pilosa; family Myrmecophagidae; genus Myrmecophaga; species Myrmecophaga tridactyla. The sequence goes on along the minus strand of PVIY010030427.1, from coordinate 21,621 downwards.
TCTTAATTTCCTGTAGCCCCAAGGTCTGTTGTTTTCCTTCTGGACACAATACATCTCTTCCTCTGCCCCTCTTTGCAGTGTCCACATAGACACATTTTCACCTTACTGTTTGCATTTTCAGAAAAGTTCAAAAATCATCATTATGTCTTGGGCAGTGCACAGCCCTGATAGCAGGAAGCAAGCACTCAAGTATCCCAACTTTGACCACTCCTAAGGCTGCATAATGGGGTGAAATAAGTCAATATTAGATCACTATCTCAATCTACACCTCCTTCAGAAAGCCCTCCCAGTAATTCCTACCAACGTCGGCCTCTTTCTCTCTTGATCCACAAACCTTACTGTATGTACTTTCCTCATGGCACTTAATTCTATAATTTAGCATTCATTGGACACACATTTAGTGATTTGCACTGGGTAAAATGTGCTAGTCCAGAACTATAGTTAATGAACTTAAGATCTGGTCCCTGCCCACACAAAGTGTGTGCAGTATAATGGAAACTAACTGCCTATGCAAGCCTGGAGAAGTTGCTTAACATCTCTAAGCCTCAGTTTTTTCAGGGGTTGAAAATGTGATCTCCTTTTATACACAGTATATAAAATACTATCAGAGCTTATATTCCTGGATGATAGGAACTGTGGATGATTTTTGTTTGCATTATACATTTCTGAATTTATTTTTTAACTCTTTTATTCACACTCCATACAACCCATCCAAAGTGTACAATCAATGGCTCTTGATATAATCACGGAGTTATGCATTTACCAACACAATCAATTTGAGAACATTTTCATTGCCCTGAAAAAGAAAATAAAAATCCTATGCTGCTTATATTCCCTTCTATTGACACTTGGCTTTGGTATGGTACCTTTCTTACAATTGATGAAAGAATATTACAATGTTACTGTTAACTATAGTCCTTAGTTGACATTAATTGTGTTTTTTTCCTATATATCAACCTATTATTATCACCTTGTAATAGCGATGCACCTTTGTCCTACTTAATGTAAGAACTTTCTTATATTTGTATGAATTTGTTTTTAATGGACTGAAATTTTCTCATCAAAAAAAGCAACGAAACTTAGCTTTGGGTTTGTTGTTTATTTTTTGTTTGTTTATTTTGCATGGGCAGACAACAGGAATCGATCCCCGGGTCTCCCCGGCTTGGCCGGCAAGAATTCTGCCACTAAGCCACAGTCGTACCGCCCTAGCTTTGGGTTTTGTTGGTAGTGGAGTTTGTTTGTTTTTTCCTAATAAAAACAGTACCCACTTCATTGTGTTGTGAGGATTCATGAGGTTAAGTATGTGCATCAGTCAAGACACACAACCTCACCAGGAGCGGAGTCAACTGCGCAGATAAAAAAGCCTCAGGGATGTGGAAGAGACTCGACCTCTCCCAGCCTCTCAGCTCCCAGCTGCCCCAGCCCAGAGGGGCTGCCCCTGATCCCAGATCTCAGGGCCTATGATCAGGAAGGCCAGGGGCAGGGGTTAGGACTGGCACTATCCATGGGAAGGCTGAAGTGTGGGCAAGAGCAGTTCCTTTTCTAAACTGATAAAGGGGCATTTCCCAGAAGGAGGGAAGTGGGGAGGGGGGGATTGAAATCAGAGAGACAAAATCATGGGTTTCCACTACAAAACACAAAGTGTGGCATGCATAGTTGTTCAATGATTGATGATAGCTATGGTAATGAAGATTAAGATGTAGTTGTTGGAATAAATCAGAAGGAGTGTGACTTAAGTGGCCCGTGTGAAGATACTGCCTGTATGGGTAAGAGCTGGGAGGGGGCACGGTGGGGGGACAGGGGGCTCAGAAAGACAGACAGCTGAAGCAGGTCAGGGTGGATTCCTGAATTTAGGAGCACTGGAGACAGAAGAACAAGATTTCAACCAGGAGAAATTGGGGGCGGGAGAAGGGATGGTGCAGGCAGGGAGCTAAGGTACAGAGAGATGAGGCTGCAGACTGGGAGAGGGTCCTGAGCGCTGAGGTTTAATTCAATCCGTGCTTGTATTATTCTCATACCATTTTGGTTATATTAATCTTGCTTCCCTAACAAAAACAGTAAGCTTCGTCTGGGAAAGGATCTGCATCCACTTTCTTTGCATAATAAATCTTTAACCAAATGGAATTACCGGTGGCTTCTTGGTAGTTTGCACAGGACATATCAATCAGCAGGTAAAGGGCTGTGTCTCTTGGATCCTTCCTCCCTCCCCTTCTTTACACCAACACTCATGGTCTAAGCAGACAGATCCATCACTTTGTTGATTTGATTCCATGAATCTGGGGGAAGCCACTTTCATTCACCAACATCCTGAATTGGTTAAAAAACGTTCTAAACCTGAGTCCAGAGGCAAAGATGCAGGGGAGTTATTTGTAAAACGTTTTGACAATCTCATTTATATTGTTTTAACCTCAACACAACCATGAAATCCGGCAAGTGCTCCTAAAATAGAATCAAGCTACAGATTGGGGAGGATGAACAGTACTGCCAGTGTAGGAGTGGAAAGCTTTATCCCCAATGCCTAGAGTTTTCTTCCTGGGGAAGGAGATCAATTTAGTGTTAGGCCCTGGGCTTTCTCTGCCCCTTTACTCACTTATTCCTCCTTGGCAGTGACATATTGTTTTAACTGAATTATGGTAAACCAAACTGGGCAAACTCAGCTCAGCTCAGCTCAGCTCCACCCTTCCTCAGTAGAGAAGAGAGATGCTATTTATCCAGCATCTGCTGTAATGCCCCTTTAACAGGCTCTGGCCCTCTGAAGACCATCTGGCAAAGCAGGTAAGTGGTAAGCCCAGAATCACGCGAGGATCCCTCTGATGCCAAAGCCCTTCACAAAACAGTTTCTCCGCTACCTGCTGCAATCGCCAACCACTCAGGAAATTCCTAGTGTTTGGATAGCTACCCTCAGCCTATTTGTAAGTGAATTTTCTATAGGTTTATGGGAATCCCATCTCTAGGCCCCACCGACAAATCTCTCATAACTGTGTCTAAAAAGTATAACTGATTTGAGGATTTTGTGGAGGGAACGAATGAGAATCAGGCAAAGTCATTTGCTGGAGAAAATGCAGTAAAAACTATGTAGATCAGTATTTCAGAGTCCTTCATCCCAAGTGCAGGTTCTCTTTTAGAGCCCTGGGCCTGAAGTCAAAAGAGCTGGGTTTCAAAGACATCCACCAGCTAGAGAGCAACCAACCCCACATGCTTAAGTTAGAAAAAGATTCTACCTCACTGGATTATTCAGAGAATTAAAGCAATATTGTTCATGAGACAAGTTTGTAGACTGCAAAGCCCTACACAAATAGAAGATTTAAGTATAATTATGTTGACTCAGTTATTTGACTGGCATCTTATACAGACTTTTAATCATTAGGCAGAGATTAAAGAAAAAAAGAAAAATCAGAAATGCAGTATGGCATAATGATTACAAAGGCCCTGACCTCAGGATCCATAGGGTCAAACCCTGTTTCTCCCATATAACTAGCTGTATGGCCGTAAGCAGGTTACTTATCCTCTCTGTGCCTCTGTTTCCTTATCTGGAAAAGGGGGACGATAATAGTGTCTATCCCATAGGGTTGCCCTGGAGACCATGTAAGGTGAACTACCTAAAGAACTTAGAATTGTATTTGCATATAGCATGGTCCCTATTAGGTGTTTATTATTTTTTTAATTTTTATGATAAAACAACGTACAAGCACATACATTCTTAACATATAAACATTCCACACATACATGGTGTACAATCAATGGCTCACAATATCATCACATAGTTGTATTAAGTTTTAATTATTACTATGCTATTATGCTTTTCATGAAGCAAGCAAAAGACTGGGATTTCGTAGGCTGCACTATAAAACAAAACTCCAGCAGAGGGACTAAGACACAATATAACTTTGTGAAGCAGACCTGAAATGTACTGTATTTTTTACTCTCTGGGGCATCCTTTGGAGAGAAAAAATAAGCCATCTTGTTCCCAGTAAAACTCTGTTTCTCCCTACCCCCATACCTGTCTTATGCAAAAGCGAAACAGCCACCACTCAAAGCCCTCTTTCCTCATCTTTACTCTCCCACCCCCTGGAGACCAACTTCATTCCAGAGAGAAGGCTCAGCCTGCCTAACAATCCAATCCACGCATCCCAGAGAGGCTGCAACCTTCTGCAGAATTTCAGCCTTTTGCAGCAACGTTACTCAGTGGAATAAGCAGTTCCTCTGCTCTGCTCTCCATTTCAATCTTTCCTGTCCTTCAAGCTTTGCATCATATCTCACTTCCTCCCTAAAAAGCACTCCCTCCTCAGGATTCCGCATCTGTAATTGCCAACTATGTTATATAATTCCCCATCATGCTCAGCATGGTGTTAGAGACACATCTGTGCTCCATAAGTAATTTGGGAGGGGAATCCCTTACTGGAGGGGGCCCAGACACCATGTGAAGTGTTCAACCACAAACTTAGACTCTCTTCCATCTCCCCAGGCCTGCAGCAGATGCTGCTGTCCTAGCTCAACACTCCTTCACAATACTCCCAGAAGAAACCTCAGAATCCTTCTTAACACTGTGCCCCAGGCAGCCAACACAAATTGCCTGGAAAACAAACTCTACCTTCTCTGCTTCCCAGGCACCTTCTTAACTGAGTTTCCAGAGCACCAAGAACTTAATCACTACTGTCACAACGACTACACTCCAACATACAGAGCTACTGATTTGTCTGCCTCCCCTAAACCAGTGGCTTTCAAACTTTTGATTACAATAGTCTGATATTAACCCAATACAATATATAGATAATTGATGCCAAAGTTTCCCAAAACAATACCCATCTTATTAGTGTAATACACTCTTATATTATCTATTGTATTCCATTTTACAATGCTGATCCTGTAAAATTGGATTGTTTCCATGGAGATGTATTCACACCCAATTGTGGGTGTGACCTTTTGATTAGATGGAAATGTAACTCTGCCCATTCAAGGTGGGTCTTGATTATTTTATTAGAGTCCTTTAAAAGAGGAAACATTTTGGAAAAAGCTCAGAGCCAACAGAGACACAGACATTTAGAGATGCTTGGAGTGCTAACAGAGAGAGCAGACACAGATGGAGACTTTGGAGATAGAGAAAGAAAACATCCCCAGGGAAGTTGTTTGATACAGAAGAGAGAAGCCAGGAGAGAAAGCTAGCAGTCGCCATGTGCCTTCCCAGCTGACAGAGAAACCCCAAACGTCATTGGCCCTTTCTTGAGTCGAGGTTATCTTTCTCTGGATGCCTTAGTTTCACTATTTTTATGGTCATAGAGCTGTACATTCGTAACTTAATAAATTCCCTTTTTTAAAGCCATTCCATTCTGGTATAGAGCACCCCCGCAGTATTTGACAAACTAAAACTCATTTAAGGTTGCCATGCTCAACTCTATCAAGAAGAAAACCTTTCTGAGTTTTTTGTATGCCAAGCCTAGAAATGACACTCATTACTTCCACTCTCATGACATCAGCTAGTATTTCGTTGCATGGCCCTACTTAACTGCAAGGTTACTGGGAAACATAATTTAGTCATGTGCCCAAGAAGAGACAGAAGTAGTTTTGATGATCAGCTAGCAACCTATGCCAGAGATCTGTCATGTGAAAAAGACTCCAAGGCTAAGACCAAGCCTTATTCATCTTTTGTTTCCCATGAATAGCAGAATATCTGGCTCACAGGAAGTCCCAAAGAAAAAGTACGATGAATGAATAAAGGAGAGAGAAAGGTAAATTCAGTGCAGACTTCCATGAGTGTTGCAGTTTATGATTAGGCACCATGATTCTCAAACAACCCACACAGCGCAGGGGGGGAGGGCCCACAAAGCAGAGCTGAGTCCAAAAAGCTTGGATTAGTGCAAGTGATAAGGAAAATGCAAAAGGAACTATCTTGGTATCTTCCCTTCCACTTAAACTCTTCTAACAACCACACGCCTGTTGAAAAGGAACACAGTGGAACAAGTCAGTGCACACAGGTTTTACAGGCAGGTCAGTCCTTCACTGGCTGCACAACCACAGCAGAAAACTCACTGAGCAGCCACACCATGTGAGGCATGTTACATTATCTCATCTAATCTTCACAATGAGTCTATGAAGGTCCTCATGTTCCTACGTTGACCCCCCCCCGACTCCTTCAGGAGAAATCAGTCTCTCTCGCTTCTGCATGCCCACAGTACCTTCTTCACAACCCTTTCATATAATTCACTTACAGTAGACAAATGAATTATATTCCACACGGCTGGCATGTCTGTTCATCAGTGTCTCCCAATCGCACTTTAAGGATAGTGGCAAGAGTGTACATTTGAGTCAAAATGCATAGGCTCAAATCCCAAATCCCAACATAATAATTGTGTGAGGGTGGTCAAGATACTACCTCTCAGAGACTTGATTTTTTTATCTGTACAATGAGGTCAATAAGTCTAACATCAAAGAGCTACTAAGACATACAAACCTAAAATCAATAAAGCATCATGCCTGGTATACAGTAAGTGCTCAAAAAAGTGAGAGTTCCCTTCCTCTACCTCTCCTTGAAGGAAAGATAATGTTTTCTTCCTGGGCACTAGCACTGTATCTTGTATATAATAAATGTTATTTGAAAAGCATTGAACGACACACTCTACTATTAAAAATAAAAAACACAAACCCAGCCTTGGTCTTTAGAAGTTCTTTCTATCTCCCCTTCCCCCTCCCAGACTCTTCTTTATTCCTCTCCTTGGGGTAACATGAATTTGTGTGTGTGTGTGTGTGTATGAGTGTGTGTGTGTGTGTGTGTGTGTACACGCACAGGCGTGCACGCACATGCATGAACACTCAGAAATTTGAAATGGCTAACAGAGCACCTCAGGATTCTTTCCTCTGGCCATGATCCTTCTCTTTCAAGTTGTTCTCAGCAAGATTATTTGGATATTGGAGCTGAAAACGGTCAGATTACAGGTGAAAGTCCCTGAAATGTAACATTCCCCCTTGCAGGATTCTGGAATTACACCAAGCTCCAGGGAGGGATGCTCTTCCCCAAAGAGCTCGCCATCCTGTAAAAAGGCCTTTGTTTTAAGGCCTCACACAACTGCACAGTGGAATCTCTTCTCCCATCCTCGTCCCTAGAACTGACCTGGGTGCTGCTCAGATCTAAAGTGAGTGTCTATGTATGTTCCCTATAAAACAAAACACTCAAGAGTCTTAAAATATTGTAAAATTTGCTGCTCTCTGAACCTTAGTTCCTATCGCGCAGCATACTGACCACTGATTTGGAGCCACACTTTGTTTTCCCCAGTGAGGCCGTGATAATAACGACAGCTAACACACTGCGTGTTTACCAGGCCCACAGTGCTGTTAAGTGTTCTGTATCTGTTACCTCACTCAGTTCTAAGTAATTAAAAAATCCTTAAGTCAGATATTGTTATGCCCATTTTGCAGACAAGTAAAATGAGGTTCAGCTGGTCAAATAACTCTGACCACGTTCACACAGCCAGTAAGCAGCAAAACCCTCAATTCAAACCCTAGAACTGTCAGTTCAAGTCCCATTCTATTTCTGTTACTCGGTACCACCTCTTTAAATGGCTATAAAAGCAGGTCCATTCTGTACAGAAATACTTGAGAAAATAAATAGTTTGAGCTAATTGATCATTTAGGTCCCTTCCCCCTCAAAATATATATATATATCATACATAGTTCTACAGGGGTTAAAAAAAAAAAGGAAATGTAAGGAGGCCAAACATTATGAGGCTTGGCTTATCAGTATTTAATAACAGCTTTTGGATCAAAACTCCGCAGAACCTTATTTATGGACAGACAGTTACTGTTAAGCAGAGCCTTTTTATACAACCTTTTCATCTGAGGATGTTGTAGCCTTCTACTGCCTTTCTATTAGTGAGAGATGGGGTGCTAAATGTGCTGGCCCTGCCAAGATTATCCTATTAAATTATCTGCCCTCTTCCAATGTAATTCATTCAGGGGCACCAATTTGAGTCTCAAGTCCTGTGGATGTCCATGCCTGGCCATTCTGGGGGGTGGGGAGGGGGTGTGAAGGAAAAAGCTCAGGTGGTGGTAGCTTCCCAATGACATAACATTAATCCACGTTTCACTGCCTTACCAAAATAAAGTGGATGCCACAATTATCCCATTCCTAAACAAACTGAAAACCCCAACCGAGCTTACTGCAACAAAGAGAGAGCCTTTTTACTGCTGTTTATTTTTATTTTGTATTCGTTAGCTTTTTAGATATTCCTGGCATGCAAGGCAGACTCCGTATAACAAGCAGCTGCATTTAGTTAAGGATTTTCGAAGAGTGCCCCCATCCCCTCCCTCTTCAACTCCAGAGAACTTTCTCGGACTTGCAGAAGACTATGTCTTTCTTTTCGCATATCCACTGGACATTGTCTCCTGTTCCACCCCAGGGTAAGGCCGAGTCCAAGCGAAGGCCCTTCTGTTTGAGAAAAAGGTCTCACAGGCTTGAGTGCTTCCCAGCTGGGGCAGCAATTGCCGGGGTCTGGTCCACAGCAGGCCCTCGGAGCTGGCAAGCCGGCTCTCCCACTTGAAAGCACTCTTATATATCGCCCCGCCTCAGCCTACAGCCGGAGTTATGTACACCAAGATGCAAACACATAAGCACTTCATCAAAATACATCTCATCTCTGGTTGGAGGAAACTACCAGGCAAACTCCCCAAACTGCATTTAAGTTGAAGTTCATTGCCATGTAATTCCTCCAGGTCAGAGGCTCTGGACATAGAGGCACTTTCACTTCCAGTTGATCTCAGCAAGTCTCACTCAGAGAACTCAAGCAAGGGAGGGGAAATTGAATTTGGCTGTCTCCAATCATTTTTTATAACCCCTCGATTATGACTAAGAAAACGTCACTTGGCTGCCCTTGGAAATCCCAGGGGAATACTGCCTTTGGCACTTGCATAAAGAGAATGTAAATTGTAAACCTCAAACCAGGAGAGACTACCCCGTGCAGTATAAGGTAAGAGCACGAACTCTGGAGTCAGACTGCCTAGGTTTGCAAACTCATAAACCCAGAAATACTCCCAACCTTTAACCTAAAGAGAGTAACTTAACCTCTCTGGGCCTAAGTTTGCCCATCTGCAAAAGGGGAATAATTATGCCATCTGCCTTGGAAGGCTGTAGTGAATGAAGCTAATGCTTGCAAAATGTTTAGAATATTTTAAGGATTATGCAAGTGTTTCTTAAGTTGCACAGTGACATCTAAAAATGCTTTTCAGGGAAATCAATTCTTAGCTGAGGTCACAAGGATTTGGAACCATTCCCCATTCCCCATTAACAGCTCACCTGGTGGGAAGAAAACTGGGCAGTAAGTAGTGTGGGGCGCCATGGAGTGTGCTGACCCGGGCCAAGACCCAGTACCCACCACCAACACTTAACACCTTTCGAGCTAACCTGGAATACGATCAACACATTGCCCCATGCAGCAACTGCTCCAAGCAAATGGTTCCTAAATGGGTGTTGTATTTTTTCTTGAAGAATCTGATATACCTATGAAACATACGCCCATAAAAATGCAAATAAAATTTTATATATTCTTTCTGGTAATTTGCATATCCTCAATTCAAAGTTATAAGTTACGACTCTAGGCTTAGAGTGCACGAGTTATTCAGTGGTAGAATGCTCGCCTTCCATGCAGGATACCGGGGTTTGATTCCCAGACCATGCACACACACACACACACACACACACAAAAAGACTCTAGGCTGGGTGCCCTTATACAGTAATTGACATGCATGGTTTTATTTAAACTTCGTAACACTCCAGTAAGGCTCAGAAAAACAAATTGACACACCAAATATTTCACAGTGAAAAGATTCAAACTAATGTCTGTTAAACTCCAAAGTCTGTGCACTTAACAATCAAGCTATTCTGCTAAGTTCTACTGCATTCCCTTCATACTAGAAGATGGGGCACGAAAAGGAAAAATCTTTTAAAATATGCCATGTTGCATTTTTACCAAGCGGAGATTGCATACTTTCACATATGAACAATAAAATTATTCTCCATTCATATGATAAAAAGCTATAGGCCACTTACATATATGTCTATATATATATATATGCCATTTACATATACATACACATTCAAATCAACCACATGGTCTGCAAAGCATTCCATTCCCCATAGAATGCTGTGTAAAATTTTCAAAGATATTTGAATTGTAGGAAGTGCTCACCATCAAACCATACTCAAATTCGATACTAATGGATGCAAATACACACCATTTAGAAACTTTTTAAAAGTCTAGTTTAGAGTCTATGTTCACATGTAGGAGAGAAAGAGAGGATATTATAGACCAAAACAGAGTTTTTAAAAGGGCTCCTAACTAAATACCATGCAGATATATCCAGGCAACAGAGTAGCAAAACAGATGTCAGATATAGCCAAATCAGTACTGGAAATTAAATATTTCTAAATCACTGCCACAGCCCATTTGTTCACATCCTTTGTCTATGGGGCTTCCATGTGGCTCCCCCTAGTCAGCCAGGGAGGATTTTCAGCATTCTTCAATAATGCTGGGGTTCACGGACTTGGGCCCTCAATACTTTCACCAGGAAAGCTGAGCGTCTTACTGCCCTCAAGAGACTCTTATTCTAATAGCAGATAGCACAAATACCTATATAAGTGCACTAGGAAGGTTTACAAGGTGACAGCAAACACAGTAGCAGGTCACATCCTCTGGGTCTAAACAGCCGAACCACAGAATAAACAAATGAAGGATTACGAGAAAGGCCAAAGTAGTTTCCTGGGCGCAGCTATCAGTTTCAGCTTTCGAGAGGGGTTTAGCTATGGATGGGCAGGAGGTAGATGGGGAGATCAAAAATGAAGCAGAAAAAATAAATTTAAAGGTTTGCTCCTTCTGGCTCACAACATAGAAGTGTGACAGGGAAAATGCTAAGCATTTTTAGAAAATAAATGAAACAACTTTCCCGTTAAGCTGATTTCCTGAGTCACTAGTTGGGTTACCTTAGGAACCCTAGATCATATGGGGAAAGTAAATCTGATTTCCATTGGAACCCTGTCCCAGAGAAAAGAGCAAACATTCAAAGGCACAGAAAAGGATTTATAAAGCAACAAATAAAGCAATAATAACAGATTCAAGCTCATTACTGAGAAGTAGGGAATAGGCAATGCTCCTTAAAAAAAATAATAATAAAATAAAAAATAAAAAAAACCTAAAAGCCCATAAAGAGTTAAAACAGAGAATTTGGGCGGCTGCTGATAAAGTTGTCTTGCACTGGGCAAAATCACTGCATGGGCATTTACCTAAAGGCAAAGGGCCAAAGAAAGGTGTCCTCCCGGCTCCCCACCCCACCCCCAACAGTGATCTAAAAGCAACCACTGCTGAAAGGTTATGTGCAAAGTAAAGGAGTCAACAGAGGAAATAACTGAGTTAATCAAGGCCACAAGCCAGGAGTCCTAGCTTAGAAGTGCCCTGGATATCTCCACCTCAGTTTGCCGGGCAACTGGACATCAGAAGGATGTTTTCATTTGTAAGCATTTTAACTTTTCACCCAGGTGTTGTGGCACGGGGCCAGATGTTTGGCATCACAAAAGCAAAACAGCCTTGTGACCAAACTGTTTACATTTCACTAGGATTTTTCATCAGGAAGGTGCACTCCCTGCTGAGGTCCTTCTTAATTACAATTAGGAGTAGTATTTACCGGGAGAAGCCTCCAGATTTGCAGCACAATCACACTATAGGATCAGTTACAGAATCATCCTCAGAAAATGTTCCCGCTTCTCAGAGATCATTTCTAAGACACCAAAATTCACACACAACTTCCCTCCAGAGTATTTTCCATCAAGAATATTATTAGCAAACTTTCAGTAAAAAACTAACTCTGTATTCAAATTATTTGCGATGAATAGATCTTTTACCCTCTGCTCTTAAATAGCCCACAGCCTTTTCTTCTCCTAAGCAAAGCCCTAAACTTAAAAACGAAAGATGCATGATAAAGGAGCAAAGACCTATTTATCCGCATAGGTTTGGGGTTGGGAGTGGGGGGAAGGAACAGTCCAGAGGCTCCAGAACTCTCTCAAGGGATGCATGTTAAAAGTGAGGCCCACGATCCTGGAGACTTTAATCAACTTTCCCCCTCCAACCTCCAAAGAATGAATCGGTTGTATCCACAGGCGCAGCCGGGCTCTTCCCTCTCATTGTGTACTGGCTCAGGCGCAGCAAGGAGCCGAGCTTCCCGCAGCGAACTAAGACGCTCGGGCTTTCGGCGGAGTCTTTCTCTAACTGTTGCAATTGTCTTTGGAGATTACCAAAATCAAGTATGCATTAGATGGCTTTTCCCCCCTTGTCTGTAACACACACACACACACACACACGTGCATCCTCGGGGCACTCTGGAGCAGCAGGCCGTCTGTGACAGCGTATTTTGCACAAAGTGGCGGCGGAGGCGGCAGCGCACGCATTTTGGCTCCATCGTGACCCTCGGGCGTCGGGAGAGCCGGGCGCGGTGGAGGGCGAGGCCGCTGGAGCCCCAACGGGACCCGGCTTTTGTCTGCCTCGGTTCGCGGACAGCCTGGGCTCTCACAGGCACAACTGAAAAATACAAACTCCCTCCTGGAGCGCGCTTCCCGAGAGGGCTTGCTGGTTGGGGAGGGGGGCAGTACACATTTCCTCCACCCCGGTTAGGGCGCGATGGGGTTCTAGTGAGAGATGGGGAGACGAGCAGTACGGAAGTGCCCCCCATCACCCCACAACCTCCAGCCCCGCTCCACGCTTCCTGTCAGCGCTGACAACTGCTGCCGCGCGGGGACCAAGAAGCCCTCCGGCGCACCCCCGGCTCGCGACGGGGCTCCTACCCAGCCTCGCCGGCCGGCCACAATCGCAATGGCAAGACCCTCCCCGGGGCCCGTGGTCGCCCCCCGAGGAGGGAGCGGCGGCTTCCTGCCCGCGCCGGGCCCCGGCTGGCCGAGAACAAGGTCGGGCCAGGGCCAGGGCCAGGGGCCGGCTTCCGAGCCCGCGGGCGCACGGCAGGCGCGGGCGTCCTTACCTTGGGCAGCTCCGCGCGCCGCCAGCAGCAGCGCGGCCAACAGCGCCAAGAGCGGCGGGCGCGGCCCGCGGCGGCGCGGCCGGTGCATTCCTCCTCTCGCTGAGGCGGCGGCGGCTCCCGGCCCGCGCGCAGCACATCCACGGGCTCTCCCCGAGGTCCCGGCCACCTCGTCCCGGCCGCTCGCCCTCGCACGGTGTCTGGGGGCGTTTGCAAAGTTCTTTGTCCCTCTAAGCTGCGCTCTCGCCGCCTCGGGACCCCGGCGTGCGCCGTCTCCCCTCAGCCCTCCGGTTGCAGCCTCGCCTCGGCCCGCGGGGCCGGGAGGTCCCAGACCGTCCGTTCGAGCTCGCAGAGGACGAGTCTCCCCGGCTCGGGTTCTGAGAAGACGTCGCCCTGCGCCCGCGGGGGCTGCCGTCCCGGGGCTCCCTCCGTGGCGGCTGCGGCGGCGCCTCCCGCTCTCGCTCTCTCGCGCTCAGCCTCCCTCAACTTGTCACTTTGCACCAACTCTCCAGCCCCGGGCCCCGAGCCCCGACCAATGGCAGCCGCGGACACAAACCGGCGGCCCAGCGCCCTCTGCCGCCGCCTCTGCGCACCCGCACCCCTCCTCCAGAGCCCAGAAAATTGTCTCTGTTCCCGCGCCTCCCGCACGCCCGCCTCCCCTCCCCCCACCGCGCGCCAAACCCGCAGCCGAAACCGAGCGCTGAGGGCCCTGGAGGTTATTTGACAAAAGGGGAAACAGAGGCTCAGGGGGGCGTGCTCGCGCTCGCAAAGCCAGTTCATGGCTGAATGGCTTAGTTGAGCCAGATTCTCGAAGCCTCTGCTCTTCACATTGTTGCTGTGTGACCCTGGGTAATAGAACATTTTTTGATGTCTTTCGAGTCCCGTTTTGATTTCCAATTTTGACCCCAGAGTTGTGTGAGAGAGTGTCTTACTTAACAGGTGATTTATGTCTTCCCTTTTGTCATTAATTTCTAGTTCCATTGCATTGACACCACTGTCATCTGTAGTGTTTTCCTTTTGGAGACTCTGTTAAGGATTTCTCTGTAGTCAGTTTCCATCACTACTTTGTGGGTTCTTGGAAGAAGGCATTTCTCTTTCTTCAGGATGTGAGGTTAGATGAGTGGGTCAGTTTTATCGCCCGTTTATTAATTCTATCTTTGAAGATTTTTTCTGTCCAGTCACTCAGCCTGACCCTCTTTGGAGGGTCCCTAAAGTCTCCGACTGAGAGTGTGTTTGTGTCCATTTCTCGTGGTTTGGCTTTATGGATTGTTTTTTTTTATTGTACTTCGTATGGCAGGGTCACATGTCATTATTTTTTCATGTGAATATCCCATTATTGCAGCACCATTTGTTTGTTTTTCACTTTTTTGTTTGTTTGTTTGGGGGGGGGGAAGTGCATGGGCCAGGAATCGAACCCAGGTCTCCCTCATGGCAGGCAAGAACTCTACCACTAAACCACCCTGGCATCCCCAGCTCTATGGATTTTGTAATGCATAAATACAGATGGCTGTTTGACATTCCCTGTGGAGAGTGCCTTGATCATACCAAGTGGCCTTACAGGGGATATTTATTGAGTGCCTGAGGTCTTCCAGGCCCCACGCTAGGATCTGGGGGTGCAGACACTGGTCAGTCTTGCCCTAGAGCCGCACAGGGAAGCCCACACTCCATGGCTAATCACCTTGACCACTTATTGAAATACCTCCTGAATGCCTAGTGCTTTACAGGCATACCTCATTTTATTGCACTTTGCTTTATTGTGCTTCTCAGATATTGAGGTGTGTGTTTTGTTTTGTTTTTTTTACAAAGTGAAGGTTTGTGGCAATCCTGTATCAAGTATGTCTGTTGGCAACTTTATTCCAACAGCATGTGCTCATTTCAAGTCTCTGTGTAAAATTGTAATTAAATGTTATTGGTTTTTTTAGACATAATGCTATTGCACCCTTAATAGACTACAGTATAATGTAAACATAACTGTACTGGGAAGCCAAAAAATTCGTATGGCTTTCGTATGATATTCTTTATTGCCATGGTCTGGAAGCGAACTCACAATATCACTGAAGTATACCTGTGCATGCATCCGCTCATAAATCCTCATACTAACACTAGAAAGAATGTCTTTTAAATGTTTTACCACTCTATGCTTTTATATATATTATCCCCATTTTACAGTTTTAAAAATTGAAATGCAAAGAGAATAAGTGACTTGCCCATAGTCACACAATAGGTGGCAAAACCTAGACTCAGTTTCTTTCCCATGGAAGGTTACAAGTTCTTAGTCAGAGTCTGATATATACTAAGCACTCAATTAAAGTGATAGTGGTGGTCATTGCTGCTGCTGCTGCTGCTGCTGCTGTTATTTGTATTTTTTTTAATTAGAGAAGTTGTACGTTTACAATAGAATCATGCTGAAAGTAGAGTCCCCATACGACCCACCCACCCCCATGCTGGTGTCATTAGATAGCCTCTGAGTTCCCAGCTTTATGATTTTCTAATGAGCAGTCACCTCTTTGAGAACAAGGACACTGTCTCAATGATCTGAGTATCCTGGGTGCTCAGATAGTACCGGGAACACAGTAAGAGCTCATTTGATGAACAAAAGTTAGACTACACTTTGGAGAATATCTCTTCTCTAACTAGAGTCAAACCTGTCTCATCATACTCGTTTCTGGAGTATGGAGAGGAGAGACAATATTCCAATTACATTCCTTGACACCAAGGGGAAAGGATCTCTGGGGGCTGAAACCTTAGAAAAGAGAAAAATGGTGGGGAAAAAATGAATCCCAAAGTACACCATCCTACCAGGGCACAGGCTCACAGAGCTCTGCCTTCAGGCAGGTGAATGACTAACCCATGTGGGACAAACAGCCACTTATTTTTCTCCAAGACTGCAGGGCAGGAACCTCCCCATTTGCCTTGGTAGTTTTCCTCCTTTTTATCACCCTGACCTGAGGTCAAGAAATGATAGACAGAGAGTCTTTGGATCAATGAGTTCATCTCCCAAATAGGTCTGTCCTCCAAGTTGCTCTGCCTGAGACCATTCAATCATGTCTCAATTATCTCCACTCACTTGCCTGAGGAAGTTACTGCACAAGGTTCTCTTGTTGGGAAACTGTTTTTGATGGTCAGCCTCAGTGATACCCTGGTCCAAACTTCAAGGAAATTCAGTTACACTGCACAGTGCTGAACACAAAGCCTGTCCCTTCCACCCGCCCTACCTCCGACCCCCACCCCATAACTGTTAGGCTCAGGTATCTTAGGTAACAGGCGACTGCCAGTGCTGAGTATACAGAACTTAATGGCACTTTTATCAGTCCTTACAACCTTCCAGGAGCTTAATCACAGAATCATAGATGCCAGGAATGTGAAAGCTGGAAGGGGCCTTGGAAATTAACTAGCACATCCCCTCCCCCAACATTTTATAGGGGAGAAATGTGGCCAGAGCCAAAACTGGAACCTAGTCAACCGGTTCAGAGCTGGGGAAGCACTCCTTCAGCCATCCCAGGTCCCTTCAAGTGCAGATGTAACATACTAGTTCCAAAAGAACAGGTTAGTTTGCTGAGTATATGTGTTGGGAATGTTTGTGTTTCTTTTTTGTAATTTTTGCTTTAATTAATAAAAAATTTTAAAAAACAAAAAAAGAACAGGTTAGTAAACACCCTCCTTCTTTAAAAACAAGAAAAAGAAGAAAGAAAAGGCAAAGGAAATACTTAAGCAAGTTCAGTGAATGTCAGTGCTTAGGAGCACAGGCTGGGGGGGTCAAGGCCCCAGCTTCTCTGGTTTCTGTTGAGTGGTCTTGGACAAGTGTCTTTAGTCCCTGTGCTCCAGTTTCTCATCTGTAAAATGGTGATGATGCTAATAATAAGGTCTACTTCATTCTATTGGGAGTGTTAAATATTTCAAGTTGAATTATAGAAAATGCTCTTATGAGCATTTGGCACAGAGTAAGCGCTTAATAAGTGTTAGATATTATTGTTGTTATTATTTACATGCATGAGCCTACTTACTCTATATAAAGCCTATGAGGTCACCCTCCTACGTGGGACATGACATCCAGGGGTGAAAGTCTCCCTGATGGCATAGGAGATGGCCCTCAGAGATGAGCCTGGCCCTGGCACTGTGGGATCAACAATGCCATCCTAACCAAAAAGGGGAAAAGAAGTGGAACAAATAAAGTATCAGAAGCTGAAAGAGTTCAAATAGAGCTGAAAGGCTAACCTGGAGGTCACTCTTAAGCAAACTTCCTGTAGACATTGCTACCTACCATAACTTGGCAAATCCCAATCAAAACCATTCCTGTCAATCCTAAAGAACACTTAGGATGTTATATAAGATTCTACAAAGGTTCCATGCACTAGGGTAACTTTCCAGAAACCTACAAGGAAAAACTTTCAGTTTATCCCTGAGCTAGAAAAGTCCTAAAATGCAGAGGGACCAGCCCTTCCAGAACATCAACTAGTTCCATCTCCCTATCCCATATTATCAACAGCCCCTTCCAACATGAAAAAGTTAGAATGGGCATAGCCCAAAATACCCCTAAGGAGTGGGAGAGAGATCAAAGGTGATGGTGGAGTTATACAGAGATGATCAGGTTTAACAAATGAGTATGAGTGCTGAATCATTATACTGGTATTTCTTTTAGCCTCCTGTATCTTAGAGCAGCTAGAAATAAAAACCTAAAATTGTGGAATTGTAACCCATACCAAACTCTGAAATCTGTTCTACAACTGATTATTGCCATGTACTTTGAAATTTATTCCTTTTATGTATATGTGTTATTTAAAGAGAAGGAGAATTATAACAGAGAAGATGGGATTTAACAAATGAGTATAACTGCTGAATCATTAAATTGATATTTCTTCTGGTCTCCAGTGTCTTGGAGTAGCTAGAAGAAAAAACAAAAAATGGTGGAACTGTAACCCACACCAAACTTTAAAATCCGTTCTATAACTACTTGTTAAAATGCACTTGGAAATGTTTTGCTTTTTTGTATAAATATTATATTTCACAATTCAAGACATCCACTCGATTTACCCACAAATACAACCATTAATTACTCTTCTACAAGAATTTGTGCGGCGTGATAGTTAAGAATGATGTTTGGGGAGCCAGCGCCCAGGGATTCAAATCCTGACTCTGCATTTTAATAGCTGTGACAACTTGAGTCTCTGTACTTCAGTTTCCTTAGCTGTAAAAGGCCTGATACTAATACCTGCCATCTAGCTTTGTTCTGAAGAAAATTAGTTAATATCTTTAAAAAGTTTAACACAGTGCTCATCACACAGTAAACCACCAATATCTATTAGCTGTTATTATTAGTGATTAAGAACATGCTCTCTAGCGTTAGACAGCACTGGCTAGATGACCCAAACAAGTTGTTACTTCTTTTCAATAAAATAATCTCATCTGAGAAAAAGAAATAATGATAGAAACAACCATAGGTAGAAAAAATGATAAAAATGCAAATCGGCTTCTCTATAGTATCCCCAGCACTGCTGTCTTCTTCTCTACGTTTGTCTCGGGGCTGCCCTGTGTTTGTCTATAACACTTCCTCAAACTGGTGTCTTCACCAAAATTCCTTAAGAAACTTAAGAACAGTAAGGGATTGTTAAAAAAAACTGATACCGATACTTCATAAACTATGAAACCTCTGAAAGAAAACATAAAAGAAAATCTTAGTGACCTTGGGTTTGGAGAAGATATCTCGAATGAACCATAAAAGCCATGAATGACAAAAGAAAAATTGATAAGGTAGACTTCTTAAAAATTAAGCTTTTGCTTTTCAGAAGACGTCGTTACAAAAATAAATAGGTAAGTCACAGAATGGGAGAAAATATTTGCAAACCATGTCTTTCTAAGGACTTATATCTAGAGTATATAAATAACTCTCATAACTGAGTAAAAAGAAGACAACCTCATTTTTTAAATGGACAAAATATTTGAACAAGCACTTCACCAAAGAAGTTATATGGATGACACAGAAGAAAATGCAAAGATGCTCAACTTCGTTAATCATCCGGGAAATCAAATTAAAACTGCAGCGCAATGCAACTGCATACCCATTAGAATAGCTAAAGTCAAAAGGATGAACCATACCATGTTTTGGGAAGGATGTGCAGCAACTGGAACTTTCATTCATTGCCAGCAAGCACGTAATATGGTGCACCACATTAGAAAACAGTTTTTCAGTTGTAAAACCTAATCTAGATCTATCATATGATCCAGCCAGTGCACTACTCAGTAGTGGGAATGAAAGCCTCTGCCCAGTTAGAGACTTCTACCTGAAATTCCATAGCAGCTTTATTTGTAATGGCCCCAAACTGTAAACAACCCAAATGTCCATCAACAGGTAAATGGATAAACTCTGGTATAGCCATAAAATGAAATACTACTCAGTAATAAAAAGGAATAAATTATTAATATACATAATAACATTGATGAATATCAAAATAATTATACTGATTGAAAGAAGTTAGATTTTTTTAAGTATACACTACATGATTCCATTTATGTAAAATTCTAGAAAATGCGAACTAACTATAGTGACAAAAAGCAGATTATTGTTTACCTGAGGACTGGAAAATGAAAGGAGGGGCTACACACAGGCTGAGGAAATTGCTAGGGTGATGGATATGTTCATTATCTTGATTGTGGTGATGGTGTCACAGGTTTATTCATATGTCAAAACTCATTGTAAGCATCTCGGTCCAATTAGGAGATACAAACCACAGAGTAGGTGAAACACAGAAGTTTAATATAAAAAAATATTAACTATGGTAAAAGAGTGATTTTAAGAGATAAAGAAACTCTCTATGGTATCTTAAGGCTGAGGGAGAGTACCCAAGGAAAGACAACCTGGGAATAGGTTCAGACCTCATTGGAGAAGATGTGGTTCAGCCTGTTGGATAGCAGAGAAGTTCAATGGTTTGACCAGGTTGAAGCCGGCCTGGAGTTGCTGGGCAAGCAACAGGGCACTCTGTAGGGTGCAGGCAGGGGAACAGGCAAACAAGTGTGCAGCTGGAGTCCGAGTGCCACCGCGGCAAGATGCTTTCAGAACACATGGGCAGCACAGGGCTGGCAGATGGAGCCGCAGCTCTGTGTGTACCACCCCTCCCAGGGGCACAGGTGGACAGCACAGGCACTGCAGGAGCTTGCCGAGGAGCAGTTATCACCACACTGGGGCTACAGGTGACTATGCACAGGCCACTTGAAGACTTTGGTTTTCATGTCAACAGGGCTGTGGAAGGTTATCTGCAGCCAGGGCAAGACTACAAAGTTGCAGAGTGGTCGAGTTCTGGGCCTGTGACTGGGCGGCCTCAGATGTTCTCATACATTCAGCACCTCGCCCATGCTGGAAATTGTAAGAAGCCTCTTCCTCCTGCATTATCCCTCCAGACCCCTGAGAAAGCTTAACAAAATGCATGTTTTAAAAGAAAAATGCTTAAAGAAATTCCATGTTTGTCACATAGTATATCCATTGAAGGGTGAGTTTGGAGCTGAGAGCAATAAATTGATAACTGACACATACCAAAAGTGTACACTTTTTATTATATTCAATTTATTACATGCCAATTTATACCTCAATAAAACTTTTAAAATAATATGTGCTGACAGCCAAGGATACCATTTGAGGAAAGAATCTAAACATAAAAGACAGAGAAAAAACATAAACAGGAAAAAGGCAACTTGGAGGGAAAAGAAACTACTGAGGTAGAAAAAAAACTTACATACACTCTCATTACTACATTCAAAGAGAATGAAAGAAGAATAGGATGCAATTGGAGAAAAAAGTTACATTACAGAATGAAAATATTCCTAGAAATTGAAAATATTACGGCAGAAATGAAAAGCTTAATATAAGGATTAGAAAAAAAAGTATGGAGACAGAGATAAAAATCAGGAGAGGAAAATAAGAATTAAAGAATCATTACATGAGGAAAACATTTAAACAATAAGAGCTCCCGAAAGATACAAGCAAAAGCAGATTAAAGGATATTAGCAATAAAATAATTAAACAAAATTTGCCTGAAGTGAAGGACATGAGTTTTCCTATTAAAAGTTCCCACTAAAGAAAGGCCCAGCAAAATAGATGAAAATATACTCCCTTAAGGACCATCACTATGAAGTTTTAGAATATTGGCTACAAAGAGAAATTCTAAAATCTTCCAGATTTTGTTTTGAAAAGAAAACAAAACAAAATCTTATTATGTACAAAGGATCGAGAATCAGAATGGTATTTTGTCTGCTTAAAGACAATAGTGGAAAGAGAAAAAGCCATGGAGAAATGCTTTCAAAATTCTGAAGGAATATTATTCTGTACTTAGAATTCTATACTCAGCTAAACTATCTTTCAGAGTGAAAGTAGAATATCTACTGACATGCAAAGTCTCAAAAATTTATCTTCCATGCCCTCTGTATTTGTTTCATATAGCTACTGCAACAAATCACCAAAAACTTGATGGTTTATACAACACTAATGTCATGGTTAGGGACACGTGTCAACTTGGCCAAGTTGTGGTACCTGTTTATCTGATTGGGCAAGCTCTGGTCTGTCTGTTGCAATGAGGACATTTCATAGGATTAGGTCATGATCACGTCAGCTGCATCCACAGCTGATTC
>PVIY010030426.1:0-30989 GCA_004026745.1 Myrmecophaga tridactyla | reverse complement strand
CGATCTCCTCTAGTTACCCTCTTATTTCTCTTCACAGCAAAAGCTCTCAGAAGAGGTGTCTGCCCTCATTGTCCTCACTTCCTTGCCTCCTCCTCATTCCTCAGTCTCGCCTATTTTTGGTTTTGGCCCATTTCTGCAGCAAAGCATCCCAAGGTCACCAGTCACCCCACGTCCTCAACCCCAGTGGACACTGTTCAGGTTTCACGACACACGATTTCTCTCTCCGCAGCCTCTGATGCCGTCGCACATGCCCTCCAGAGTGTCCTGGAAACATGGCCTCCACTTGGCTCTTCCTTCTCCTCCTACCTCTTGGGCATCTCCTTCTTGGGCTCCTTTGATGGCCCATTGCAATTTATCTGGCCGTTAGTTATTGCACGTCCCAACACTGGTCCTACATCCTCTTCTCCCTTCATCCTACTCTCTCTCCCTGGATAATCCCATCTACACCCACAGCTTCAAGATGCTGAGAGCCCCCAAATGGATGCCTCTAGCCCAGGGGGTCTCAAATGGGGGCTGATTCTGCACCCATAACCCCCACACACACACACACACACAGAGGACATATGACACGTCTGGAGACATTTCTGGTTGTCATAGCTGGGGACAGGTTGTATTGGCGTCTGGTAGGGAGAGGCCAGAGATGCTGCTAAACATCCTACAATGCACAGGACAGCCCCACAGCAAAAATGTTCCTGCCAAAATGCTCAGTAGTGCTGAGCTGGCCTTTCTTCTACCCTAACCTCTCCTCTGGACCCCAGGCTGGTACACTCAGCCACCTGTCCGACATCTCCACGGAGGGTC
Organism: Myrmecophaga tridactyla; assembly: GCA_004026745.1. Lineage (NCBI taxonomy): Eukaryota > Metazoa > Chordata > Mammalia > Pilosa > Myrmecophagidae > Myrmecophaga > Myrmecophaga tridactyla. Next base: position 30,188 of record PVIY010030426.1, on the reverse strand, counting down.
TCAAACACACCTCACTCACTATGTGTCCAAGTCAAACGATCACCTCCTACCCGATCCTCTAACAGTCTTCTCCACCTCACTGCACCCTGTTTCATGAGCCACAAACCTGGGAGTCATCCCTGAAGGCTCCCTCTCCCTCCCCCCCACATCCAATCCATCCCTGGGTCCTGCCCGTTTTATCTCCTCAGCATCTCTCCAGCCCCTTCCTCTATGGAGCCATCACCTCGGCCTAGACTTTTATAAAAGCCTCTGTCTCCTCTCCAGGCATCGTCATGGGGAGCCCTGCAGATCTGTTCACCACGCAGCAGCCAGAGCAGTTCGTGTCAAAACGCAGGTCCGCTGACTTCCCCTGGCCCTTTGGATCAAACCCCAAATCCTTACCAACAGCCTGCAGGGCCCACATGCTCTGGCCCCTGGCGATTCTTCAGCCCTGCTTGGAGCTTCTACCCACCCCCTCTCTGGACTCCAGCCATCGTGGCCCTACTTTTTAGTTCTTCAAGTCCTCAGAGTCTTTGCATATGCTGTTCCCCCTGCCTGGATCGCTGTCCTTCTCTCCCCTTTCCCCTTCTTCTAGTTAACTCCTCTTCATCCTTTAGATCTCACCTCAGAGGTTACCTCCTTAGGGACTCATGACTCCAGAGTCCAGGTCAAATTCTGTGCTAAACCCCTTACAGATAAAAAGCCATTAAAAAAAAAAACCCTAGGACATTATATAATATTCTACAAAGGTTCTATGCATAGGGTAACTTTCCAGAAACCTACAACCTCCAGATGGGTCCCTGACCAGATAAGTCCTGAAATGCAGAGGGCCCAGCCTCTCCAGAACATCAACTAGTTCCATCCCCCTATCCCATATTATCGACAGCCCCTTCCAACATGAAAATATTAGAAGGGGAAAAGTCTAAAATACACCTAAAGAGTGGGGGAAGATCAAAGATGATGGTGAAGTTATACAAAGAAGGTAGGGTTTAACAAATTAGCATGATTACTGAATCATTATATTGAGATTTCTTTTAGTCTCCAGTACCTTAGAGCAGCTAGAAGTAAAAACCTAAAATTATGGAATTGTAGCCCATACCAAACTCTGAAATCTATTCTACAACTAATTGTTGCGATGTGCTTTGAAATGTGTTGTTGTTTTGTATCTATATTATTGTTCACAAAAAAAGAGAGAAAAAGTCAATTGTGATGATAAATATACAGCTATATCATGATATTGTGAACCATTGATTGTACACTTTGGATGATTACATGGTATGTGAATATATAACATATATCAATAAAGAATAAATTATTTTTCAAAAGATAAAAAGCCATGCTTCTTCCCTGCTACGAACTTTGGTTGTAATTTCCCAGTCGTCCACGTGCTGATTTGATTCATGTCTGTTTCCCACACTTGGCAATGTGCCCCACCAGGCAGGGACGAATGACATCTGTGCTTGCTCACCTCCCAGGCCAGGCACGTGGAGAAGGCTCAAGTCAATCATTGAAGGATGGCGTGAGTGAAATCTGACCTTTCCAGCTGGCACACAGCGAATTGTGCCAAAAAAAGAAAAAAAAAAGAAAAAGAAAAACATCCGAATTATTATCCCCTCTCCTTCCTCTGCACTCTGAAGGGTATTTCTTCCATTCCTTCCTTATTATAAAAGCATCCATGCTCATTTTCTACAAAGAAAAACGCAGGCAAGCAAAAGGAGGAAAATATAACCCTACTGCAATACTGCTTTCTATCCTGAGCAGAATAGCATGAACAATAGATACAGATGCATATCCATAGCCACATTTCTGCAACATTGTATTTCATGTGTGATGTCCCACTGGAATTTCTTTCTTTAACCCAGGGGATTCTCAATGGATCTGTTGCATCAGAATAACCTGGGAAGCTTTTTAAAATATGGATTCTCAAGCCCCACCCCAGAAGGTTCTGATTTGGCAAGGCTTGGCTGGCTCCCAGGGACAGCTACCTCTTAAATTTCCCCTGGGGGTTCTGCTGGGCATCAGGGTTGGAAGTCGCTGATTTAACCACAAAGGTGGCGTCCAACATTTTACTTTTTCAAATTGTGCCACAAATGCGAATCCTCACACCTACTGTATTAGTCAGGGTTCTCTAGAGAAACAGAATCAACAGGGAACACTTGCAAATATAAAATTTATAAAAGTGTCTCACGTGACCGCCGGAACGCAGAGTCCAAAATCCACAGGGCAGACTGCGAAGCTGACGACTCCGATGGAGGGTCTGGATGAACTCCACAGGAGAGGCTCACCAGCCGAAGCAGGAATGGAACCTGTCTCCTCTGAGTCCTCCTTAAAAGGCTTCCCATGATTAGATTTAGCATCACTAATTGTAGAAGACACTCCCTTTTGGCTGATTACAAATGGAATCAGCTGTGGATGCAGCTGACGGGATCATGACCTAATCCTGTGAAATGTCCTCATTGCAACAGACAGGCCAGCGCTTGCCCAATCAGATAAACAGGTACCACAACTTGGCCAAGTTGACATGTGTCCCTAAACATGACACCTACCCTAGCAAATGTCCTCAATTATTTCAGAAAGGTGAGTCCCACGGCTGGCTTGGCCCTTGTTAAGTCAAAGGGGCGCTATGAGTTTTCAATCCCCTTTCCCTCACTGTCTCCCTTCTCCTAAGTGAACCAACATTGACTCAGTCTGAGAGGATGCTCTGCCAGCAGTCGTTGCTTCTAAGGAGACATGGGGCAGTGGGTAGAGGGGGCATGGTCTCCATATTTTTACTTTATGATCTTTTGAATTGTTTGCTTTTGTAATAAGTGGTATGAATTACTTTTGCTATTAAAAAAGAATCACTAATAGGATAGGTATTTTTAAAAAAGCAAATGCATGCCCAGCCCAGATTTCTTTTTCTGAACCCCAGACCCTGCTATCCAGCTGCCTTTTTGACGTTCCCGCTTGGTTGTTGAACATACATCCCAAAATTAACACGCATGTGAAAATTACCATAGAGAAACTCTCAGTCTCTCCTCACAAGCCTGCTCCCCCCACCTTGCCCAGCTCAGTAAATAGCACCTCCATTCATCCAGCTGCTTGGGATAGAATCAGGCAGCCCTCAGCACCCTCTCTATGGCCTCCCAAGTCCATCCTCCCTGTGCAGGTTTGGAACTATTATGTCCCCCTGAAAAAATCATGTTCTTCTACTCCAATCTTGTGGGGGCAGAACTATTGCTGGGTGGGACCTTTTGATTAGGTTGTTTCCAATAAGATGTGGCCCCACCCATTCAAGGTGGGTCTCGTTCACTTTACTGGAGTCCTTTAAAAGGGAAACGTTGAAGAAAGCTCACACACAGACGTCCTGAGATGCAGAAGGAAAATGCCTCAGGAGACGCCAGAAGCCGAGAAAGCCGTTTGAAACCAGAAGCCAAGAGAGGAAAGCAGACATCGTCATGTGCCTTCCCATGTGACAGAGGAAGCTGGATGCCAGCTGCCGTTTCTCCAGGAAGGTATCCTCTTGTTAGTGCCTTAATTTGGACATTTTCCTGGATTCAGAATTGTAACTTGTAACTTAATAAATCCTTTGAATAAAAGCCAATCCATTTCTGGTATATTGCATTCTGGCAGTTTTAGCAAACTGAAACACTTCCCAAGTCCTGCAGATTCTACCTACAGACTACATTTTGGGTTGATTCACCTGTCTCCATCCCCACCATCGTCACCCTAGCCTAAGCATCCTTCATTTCTTGCCTGGACTTCTGCAGTAGTCTCCCAGCTTCCACCCATGCCCAAAACAAGTCATTTTTCTCACAGCAGCTCTAAAGTTCTAACTTGAGTCAGACCAGTCTCAACCCTGCTCAGGACCCTTTGACACTCCCAAAAGTAGGGACGTGGCTGTTCTATCACTGTGACTCTTCTTATTGAACTTGGGATGAAATCCCAATCTTAAAGGTGGTCCACAAGGCCCCATGTGATCTGGCCCCTGTCACCCTCTTCCAGCTTACCTTGAGCCACATGCCCTCTCTCTGAGGTCTGCAGCCCTGGCCTCCCAGTGATTCCCCATGGGGTGAGCTCCTTCCAACACTTCACACATCTCTGGAACATTCTTCTCACCAAACTGCACCTTCCCTTGGTTCTCAGCTTGGATGCCCTTCTCCAGAAAGGGTTTCTCTGACCTAATGTAGTTGGAGCCCCCTTCATCCTTCTCACAGCTGCCCGGGCTTCTTTGTAACCCTCAGTCTCCAATTATAATTGTAGGTTTGTGTGTGATCATTTGCTTTGTCTGCCTCATTCACGGAAACAGAGGCTCCCAAAAGTAGGGACGTGGCTGTTCTACCACTGTGAGCCCTGTACCAGCAGTGCCTGGCACATTAAATGGGTAAAGGAATAGAGGCAAAGGTATTATTGTCCCCATTTTAACAACAAGACAATAGAGCCCGGAAGCCCATAGGGCCCGGGCAGCCAGCACCTAGCAGGTCACTGGAGTCGCTGGGATACCCCCCAGCCCCCACCAGGCCCGCAGACCTCAGATGACGTGCTTTCCACTAACCCCTGCTGCCTGGGTGCTTTCACATATTAGAGCACCTAAACGCACCATAACTCTGAGTGTAAAGGGATATTCTCCTCATTTCACAGATAAGTGTGCAAAGGCTCACCCAAGTCTCATGACTTGCCCAGAGTCATTGGATTTGCAAAGTAGAGGCTGGATTTGAGCCCAGGCTTCTCTCCCCATTCCTTCTATTGCAACAAACTACCATCCACATGCTTGTATTGAGCTTCTACCAAGTACCGGCCCTGTCCTGGATGTTGGAAAGCAGCATGAACTAGCAGACCCAGTCCTGCCCTCCCAGAGCACACCTCACTGTGGGAGGAGGCAGGAAACAAAAAACAGAGACAAGCACAGTCATAAATATGACTTCTGTTATTTTAACTTCAGACGCCTAACAAAGAACCCTTGGACTCCCCCCTGGCATGCTCCTACCTCCCAGCATCTGGAAGATTCTGCTGCCTCCAGCCCTTCGCCAGGGCCTCCCCAGCTCCTTAAGGCCAAGTGCACATGGCCACAGTCCCAAGTGCTTCACTCTAGACTGCCACCAGGGGGCAGGCATGCTCCATGGCAGGTGGGGGTGCCCATCCGCACTGCTTGGGGCTGAGTTAAAGCCTAAATCTCAGCCATAGGGAGGGGAATGGAGTGGAGAGGATTGAGAGGTGAGAGCATGTGGGCCCTGCAGGCTCCGGCAAGGAATTGGGTTTTGATCCACAGGGCCACGGGAAGTCATCAAACCTGTGTTGTGACATGGATCACTCTGGCTGCTGCATGGTGAACAGTTCGGCAGGGGTCCCCATGACGATGTCAGGAGAGGAGACAGAGGCTTTTATAAAGGTCTAGGCAGAGGTGACGGCTCCATAGAGGAAGGGGCTGGAGAGATGCTGAGGAGATAAAACGGGCAGAACCCAGGGATGGATTGGATGTGGGCGGGAGGGAGAGGGAGCCTTCAGGGATGACTCCCAGGTTTGTGGCTCATACAACAGGGTGCAGTGAGGTGGGGAAGACTGTTAGAGGATCGGGCGGGGAGGTGATCGTTTGACTTGGACACACAGTGAGTGAGGTGTGTTTGAGACCCTCCGTGTAGATGTGGGACAGGTGGCTGAGGGTACCAGCCTGGGGTCCAGAGGAGAGGTTAGGGTGGAAGACAGGGTCTCAACCTCAGCACTACTGAGCATTTTGGCAGGAACATTTTTGCTGTGGGGCTGTCCTGTGCATTGTAGGATGGTTAGTAGCATCTCTGGCCTCTACCTACCAGACGCCAGAAGTAACAATCAAAAATGTCCCCAGATATGACAAATGTCCCTTGTGTATAGGTGGATGGGTGGCTGGTGCTCAGAACCATCCCCTATTTAAGATACCCTGGGCTAGAGGTAAATATTTGAAATCACAGCAACTATGTGCCCTCATCGCCCCGGTCTAAGTTGTCTTCATCTCTTGTCTGGGCTGCTGCAGTAGTCTTCTAGCTTCCACCCGTGCCCCAGACAAGCCATTCTCTTTGCAGCAGCCAGAACGGGCTCAAGTCTCAACCCTGTTTAGGACCCTTTGATGACTTCCTATTGAACCTAGGACAAAATCCCAATCTTAAAGGTAGTCCACAAGGTTCCAAGTCATCTGGCCCCTGGCCCCCTCTTTCATCTCACCTTGAGTCATGTCCCTCTCTCCTGAGTCTGCCAGCTCTTGCCTCCCAGGGATTCCCCATGAGTTGAGTTCCTTCCCACACTTCACACATTATTGGAACATTCTTTACTTGTCATAGGTGTATTTCTATTTTTATTTCTTCTGAGTCAGTTTTTGTAGTTTCTGTCTTTCAAGGGTTTTGTCCATTTAATTTAGGTTATCAAATTTGTTGGCATACAGTAGTATTCCCTTATAATCCTTTTATTTCTATAAGGTTGGTAGTAATGTCACTTCTTTAGTCATGATTTTAGTAGCTTGAGTCTTCTCTTGTTTCTGGGTCATTCAAGCTAAAAGTTTGTCAATTTCATTGATCTCTTCAAAAAACCTACTTTTGGTTTCTCTATTGGTTTTCTATTCTCCACCTCATTTATTTCCACTCTGATCTTTATTTCCTTCCTTCTGCTTGCTTTGGGTTTAGTTTCCTAGTCTTTTTCTAGTTTCTTGAGGTAAAAAATTAGGTTATTGATTTAAGATCTTTCTTCTTTTTTAATATAAGCATTTACAGCTATAAATTTCCCTCTTTGCATTGCTTTTCTGCATCCCAGAAGTTTTGGTATGCTGTGCTTCCATTTTCATTCATACCGAAATATTTTCTAACTTCTCTTGTGATTTCTTCTTTGACCCATTGGTTATTTAGAGGTGTGTTGTTTAATCCCCATATCTAAATATCTTTCAATTATTGATTTCTAACTTTATTCTATTGTGGCCAGAGGCATATTTGTATGGTTTCAAGTCTGAAATGTATTGAGACTTGTTTTATGGCCTAACATATGCTGTATCCTAGGGAGTGTTTCACGTGCGCTTGAGGAGAAACATGTCTTCTGTTGTTGTTGAGTGGGGTATTAGGTCTAGTTGGGTTATATTGCTTGTCTTCTATTTCTTTGCAAAATCTGTCTTGTTCTGTCAATTACTGAAAGTGGGGTGTTGAAGCAGGTATAAGTTTTGGGATATTAACATATCTTCATTTGTCTTGGGTAGATGTCCAGGAGTGGATTTGCTGGGTCATATAAAATTCTATATTTTACTTTTTGAAGAACTGACAATTTTCTAAAGTGGCTACACCATTTTACATTTCCATCAGCAATGTATAGGAGTTGAAATTTTTCTACATCTTTTCTAACATTTGATATGGTCTCTTTTTTTTTTTTACATGGGCAGACACCGGAAATCGAACCCAGGGCCTCTGGCATGGCAGGTAAGCATTCTTGCCTGCTGAGCCACCGTGGCCTGATATGGTCTCTTTTTGATTAGAGCCATTCTAGTAAGTGTGGAGAGGCATTTCAATGTTCACTTAAAAAACTTTTGCTGAGTACCCACTATGCACCAGGCCCTGTTCTAGGGGATGTAGATTCAGCAATGAACAGGACAGGCCTGGCCCTTGCCTTCATGGGGCTCAAGATCTACTGCCGATTTAGATATAGAACAAGTAATAAATACATTGACACAAGTTCAGGCAGTGGTGAGTGCTGTCAAGACTGGAAACAGAGGAATGGATTGGGGGCATCCTCCAGGGGGATCAGGAAAAGGTCCCTCTACTCTGGGCAAGTGATGTTTGTAATAAGACTTGACTGTAAGAAAGAACCTCCATGCTTAGCCCGAGAGAAAGAGTACCCCAAGCAGAGACACATCAGGGACAAAGGCCCTGAAACATGAGTTTGCATTTTCCAGGAACATCAAGGAGGATAGTGTGTAGCTGGAGTTAAGTGTGTAAAGGGGAGCGGGGAGGAGAGGAGGTGGAGAATTGGGTGGAGGTAGAACATACAAGCCTTTGGAAGCTACCAGGAGCAGTTTGAATCTTATCCTAAATTTGGCAAGAAGCCACTAGATTTGTTATCTGGCTTGCTTTTTTAAAAATTTTTGTTGCGGTAACACATATGTAACATAAAATTTGCCACTTGACTATTTTTAAGTTTATAGCTCAATGGCAGTAACTGCATTTATGATGTTGTGATTCCATCACCACTGTCCATTACCAAAATGTTTTCATCGTTCCAGACAGAAACTCTGCACACATTAAGCAGTAACTACCTGTTCCCTCACTCCCAGCCCCTGGTTACCGCCATTTGAGTTTCAGAGCAGAAGGGTTTGCACTTTAAAAGTTACCCTCTGGCTGCGGGTGGAGAAGAGGGTATTGGGGGACAAAGATGGAGCAGGGAGCCCATTGGCATGGTCCAGTGAGAGACGGAGGATGCTGGTAGGGAAAGGGCTGCTCTGGATATATTTTGGAGGTAGATTAAAATAGTTTACTTATTAATTGGATGTGAGGAATGAAAAAAAGAGGAATTTTCTTCCTCCTGGTCCCTCTCATTCAGCGACTCTGAACTGAGGCCTCGCTATGCTGAGTTGGCCCAGTGGATGGCTGAGGATGACAGAAGATACAGCTTCCTCCGTCCCTGGAAGCCCAAGACTCTCACAACAGGAAATTCCAGGGTGGGGGCAGCCTTCCTGCAGCATCTTAGGCCCTCCCTTCGGCACTGTGGGGTCTCAAAAGAAGACCCCCATCCCTGACCCGAGGGAGTTGAGGCCTCATGCCAGCCTGGCTCTGAGCACTACTGGTCACTCAGAACAAGCTGCCCAATTCATCCCCTGCAAACCGTGCTCTCGCCAGGCCACCCCGTTCAGAGCCCTTCAGCAGGTCCCCATGCCTGCTAAACTTGAGTAATATACACACAGGGCCTCCGAAAGGAAGGACACTCCTCCATCTGGACAGCGCTGATTGAAATTATTCTTTTATTATACTGTTCCTTGAAACACAAAGCTAGGTATCAACTCCTTGGGCTCCTATACAACCATAAAGCCAAGTTACAAACTAAATATAAACCCAGTAACAGATAAGCAACATTCACTGAATGTGCTGGGTGATATCATTTTGCAGAATCAAAATCTCCCCCCTTGAATTTGGAGAATTTCACTGGCTGTGCCAGAGGGTTGTGTTTTTTTTTTTGTTTTTTTTTTACTTTAGAGCTCCTATGCGTCCTGACTCAATTTTCCCGCCTCTCTTCCCACTTAAGTAGGAGAAACCTCCCACAAAGCGAGTGCATCGCCTCATGGTTTGGCCCTCCGTTGCTTTGACGTATCCATCCCTCTGTGTTCTAAGCCCAGGGCTCACAAGCCCCTTCTCCAGCATTCTCACCTTTGAGGAGTCATGTCATTCTTCATCAAACACGTTGAAATGAACCCACACCCAGAAGGTTAAATGGCGCAGCTGCTGGGGAAGACAGCTTGGTGGTTCCTCAGAAAGCTAAGGATAGAGCTGCCATATGTTTCAGCCATCGTACTTGCAAGTACGTACCTAAAAGACTTGAAAGCAGGTATTTGCACACCAATGTTCACAATGGCATTATTCACAATAGCCAAAAGATGGAAGCAACACAAGTGACCGTAAACCGATGGATAAAGAAAATGCATATATGCTCAGTGGAATATTATTCAGCTGTAAAAAAAGGAATGAAGAACTAATACATGCGACAGCATGAATGAGTCTTGAAGACCATGTTGAATGAAAAACGCCAAACACAAAAGGACGAATATTGTATGATCTCACTGATATGAAATACTTAGAATAAGCAAATATATCAAGTCAGAATATGGAATTTAGATTAGCAGGGTCTGGGTTGGGGGTAGGAAAGGAGAAGTTAATGCTTACATTGTGCAGAGTTGCTATTTGGGTTGATTATAAAGGTTTGGGAATGGATGGTGGTGATGGTAGCACAACAGTGTGAGTGTGATTACATCACTGAATTATATATATGAATATGGTTAAAAGGGGAAATTCGAGATTGTATGCATGTTAGTGGAATAAAAGTAAAAAAACATGGGACTGTACAACACAGTGAACCCTATTATAAATAATGGACTATAATTAATAGTACAACTATAAAACTGTTCTCTTGTGGATTATAAAAAATGTACTACGCTAATGTAAGGTTTTAATATAGGGTGGTATATGAGAACTCTGTATTGTATGCATGATATTTCTGTAAAGCAACAACTTCTCTAATATAAAAAATTAATTTAAAAAATTATTCTTAAACTTACTACCTCCTTCTAGTTGCTTCCCTTAAACTTTATTTTTTAACTCTTTCTCCTTTATTTAAAAAATATCTGACATTAAGAATTAGAGCTCAAGAAAATAAAGTATGTGTTATATATTTAATAAAATAAAATACTTCGTGTGTGCAAGGATAGTTCAATGGTAGAATTTCCTCCTGCCATGAGGGAGACCCGGGTTCAATTCCCGGTCCATGCACTTCCCCAAAACAAACAAACAAACAAGTGAAACAAACAAAAAAACCCAACCAAACAAAAAAAGTCAACAAATGGTGCTGCACTAATAGGACATTTGCATGGAAAAATAATGAAATGTGATCCTGCCATACAGCATACAAAAAAATTTAATTTAATTTAAAAATAAATAAAATATTTCACCCCATGAATAAAAGTGCACCCTCACCCCAAATCAAACAATCAAATATAATCTTTTCGCTATAAAAAAGAAAATTATTTTCATAATTTTGCTGTTGAAATTATTATTTCAGTTAACAAGGGTGTATTTGTGTGTTTGTGCGTTAATTTGGTGGTGGAAGTTGCTATTTTCGAGTCATTAAAATTCTCTTCAGGTCTGAAATGTCTCGTAGGCCCTGGAGGGCTCCCAGGCCCGAGCGCTGAGCTAAGGGCACCTGGAACACAGCCGGGGCGGCGCCGAGGGCCGCTGCTTTCTTTCCTCACCAGCCCCACACAGTGACAGCCGGGCCAGCAGCGCCCGCTGACCCCACGCTCAGACCAACATGACCCTGAAATAAGGTCGGAGGCTCGGGGTAGGAGGCCCGGGTCATTCACAGGCAGCTGAATGCGCTCATACTCATTGCTTTTAGGTTATCACTAAAATGGAAGCCCAAATTATGACACTAGTGGAGCCAGACTCCTGGGAACACGTCCGAAGCTCCCCAGAGCCCAGGGACCAATGTGAGGCGCGTAAGGCCAGATCGCAGCCCCGTGGCCTGCAGGTTGCCTTACTGCTTTCCAGAGGTTTTCTTCCCACCCCACCCCCACCTCCACCCCCGCCTGGTACCCAAATGTGCTGGAAGCTTCTCCACAGCAGGCCTTTTCCCTGGTGATGTCTCTGCCTGGAATGCCCTCCTAACAATTTTTTTAGACTCTTTTTTAATTTTTTAGGTTTTAAAACATTGCACAGGTAACACACGCTCACAATAGGAAAATCAGAGAACACAGACATGCAAAATTAGGAAAATAAAAATAACCGGTAATCTCATCACACAGATAATCATTAACGGTTATCATTTAATGGCTAAAGTGTATAGCAAATAATGGTTAACTGATTATTTGCTATATACTTTTTTTTCCCTTTTTCTTTCTTTCTTCTTTTTTTTTTAGAGCAGCTCAATGATTTGGGAATTGGTTAGTACAATACAGAGAACCTAAGGGGAGAAGTACAAAATGGCACGTAACACAGTGCCAGTACTAATTCCATATGGTTACAACTAAGGATAAATTCATTTTCGTGCTACTCACTTTTCCTTAGAACATAAATCAAAACCATTAACTTGAATTTGAGTTATATACACAATACATATACAACCTTATGCGAAATACTTCTCATAAGTTACACTATATATTAAAATATTGGAAAGAATATCTGTGCAGATTTGTATTGACTTAATAGAACAAGAAGAGAACAACATTCAACTAGGGAGGTTTATACTGAGAAGAAAGCTCTTAAAGTTGACAGCGTCTTCCTCTCCCTTTATACTTACCACAGGCAGCACGACCTCCTGAGAGGGCTCATTATAAGGAAAATGTCAGGCTCAGCCTGAAGCCCTTACTTTGGAAGGAACTAATGAGAGAGCAAATTGGAAGGTGAGACTCCGTCTTTGTTTTGAAATAAATGGTTTTAATTTTGTCTTCTTATAGAAAAAGTTTAAATCAGTTTATTATAAAAATACTAAGCCATTAAGTTTTGCAGCTTTCAGGAAACATCCTGCCCTTTGTTTATACGAAGTCTTTGAAAAGAAAAAAATAAATGAACAACAAAAAAGGACAAAAAGTCTGTGAGAAGAAGTCAGCAGGGATCTTCTAATCTTAAATCGTGACACCATCCATGCAAGTCCCCGGCACAGTCCCAGATAAGCCGCTAGTGCGCTTTACCGGGACTCACTTTCAAACACTGGGAGATTTCTGCCACAGTCAGACTTACTTTAACATCTTGCTTATTAGCAAAATTAGAAAAGCAATGCCGCTTTTTCTTAGGTCCTCACGCGCCAACATTTTATACGCTTCTCTGGTTACAGAAATCCTTTCTCTGTACCATCCACGTCAACTATTCCCAGCTCAGTGTTGGTCTAGTAAGTGTTCCAGGAAGAACGAAGAGATTCTTGGCCACCAACATCCCACACATCGGGAAACGGTATGATGAACGACCGTATCTTCTACATCACTTCCTATGGTAGGGGATCTACGGTCAACGTCACTCATAGAAAACTGGTAAGGGATGGCAGCTTCCCCTGCCTTATCCAGCCCAACAATGATAACTTTGGGGTCCTGGTGATTGAACAGTCTCCATACCCTGGTGAAAGAGAAGCCCCATTCTCGGGCCGAGGACCCCCCTCCAGCCACCCCCTCCAGCCACCCCCACCTCCCGGGGCTGAGCCGGAGCCTGGGCCGCGGCTGCCGCTTCTCCCCGCTCGCCGCTCCCCGGGGCCCGCAGAGGGGCCGAGGCCCAGCCGCTGCCGCCGCGACGCCCACCGGACTCGCGGACTTGGCCGCCCGCTGTCTGCCCGCTGTCTACTTTTTAAACGACGGTTTCCCCGGTGCAGACATTTTTAGGGACCCAATGTAACGAATGCTATTTTCCAAGCAAAGTATTATAAGAAAACAGGAACACGTAGAGAATACTGTAACATACCGTACCTACATCTGAGTTTTAACAAATCGTAACATTTCTGCCATATTTGCTTCAGCTCTTACTTTCTTTTCAAATAAAGCCTAAAGGACATGGCGGAAGCCGCCTGGGTGTCCCCATCACAATCCCTCCCCTGTAACGTCCCCCGCCCCGGAGTCAATCTCGCTCATGCATTTGGGGTTTACCATTTCCCTTCACGCTTTGTCTATTGTTGAATTTCAAATGAATGGCAGTGTTCTGCATCTATCCTGCAACCCGTTTTTCTGGTTTGACACCGAGTTCTATGGCGTGTTCATGTGAGCCATGGGGCTCTAATTTGTCCATTTGTGTTGCCAGACAAGACTCTGTGGAGTGAATTAAATCACAGTTTCTTCACCCATTCCCCTGATGAGGGGGCGTTTATGGCGTTTCCCACACTTTGTTTGTGCAAACAGTGCTGAGAACATTCTGGTACAAGTCTTCTTGTGTACGGGAACATGAATTTTGGGGGGGATAAATACCTAAAGTAGAATTGCTGAGTTTATGGTCCATGCAATATCATAATCTTCCTTTCGTTTAATTCGACCATAAAATCTGGATTGAGTCTTAACCAATGAGTTAGGTAGGAGAAGAGGTGAGGGAAGGGCACTCAAGTTGGGGGACAGCTTAAGCAAAGGTTTTGAGGCTAGAAATGAAAGCTTGGAGAACATCTGGCCAATCTTGCCTTCTGAGGCTTGACCTGCAGCCCTGAAATGTGGCAGGCATCCGGGGTACAAAGGTGGCTGCGTCAAGGGTCTCTTTCCTATTAACATGGATTTAGAGAATGGGAATTTATTGAAAAACAATACTCTATGCTAAATCTTTTGCATCAAACTCATCTAATCTTCAAAATAACCCTTCAGGGTAGGGAATATCACTCCCATTTTAGAGATGGAGTTCAGAGAGGTAGAGAGACTTGCCCAGGGTCACTCAGCTGAGCAGAGAAGAGCTCAGAATTGCATCAACGTGTCTGACTCCAGAGCAGCAGCTCTTCCCATGGCTCTGCTACTTGCCCCTATTCCCCAGCCCTAGTGGGACGGGGCCTTTGGCAGCTCCAACCCATCTACTGGCTGGTCAAAGCTTTGAGTTTTCATCCTTGGTTCTGGCTGGCTGGGTAGTCCCTGGGAAGGGTGCTCCTGTCATTCCAAACCTAAGAGTCAGTGGAACTGAACAGCCTGATTCTGCTTCAAATGACCTCAATGCCTTTCTCCCACTCTCACCTTATACCCTCCAGTCCAAAGGTGGTCGTTGCCTCAAAAACACCCAGGAGTAGAAAGTAGCCTAGAATTGCCAGTCCAGTTCCTTAGGGAGGCTTCTGAGAACATGAGTATTCAGGCTTTAGTTAAAAGCCAAGCTCTTGGGCGGGCCATGGTGGCTCAGCAGGCAGAGTTCTTGCCTGCCATGCCGGAGACCCGGGTTCAATTCCTGGTGCCTGCCCATGCACACACACACATACAAAAGCCAGCTCTTACCTGAGTGGCAAATTCTGTCCTGATTCTACCACTCTCCAGACTCAGCTCACCTGTGGGCCACACTGCCCTGGGCATCCCAGCCCCTGGAACCTTTTTCCTTTGTCTCTCCATATTCCTTTCCCACATCCAGGTCTTTGCACAGGTTGTTCCCTCTGCCTAGAGCACTCTATCTTACCCTCTTAAGTTATAAACCTCCTTCAACCTTCAGCACTCAGCTATCCCTTCTTCAGGTCCCCTGACCTCCCTACCATGTTGAATATCTCCAGCACCAATCACCTCTTCCCCATGTGACCTATCACCATTGCTAAATTAGTTTTGATCTCCTCTGTCCTACTTGCCTCACCTCCTCCAATTGGCCCAGTCCCCTGCCCTATCCCATTCTCCTATGATCTGGCTCTCCCCAGCTATCAACTAATAAATTCCTAGAACAAGATGCCTTTATTTACAATTAACATCTCCTCCATTTACAAAAATGCTGAGGCAAACATTATAAAATATCAATCTAAAAAGAGAGATTGGGCAACCATTATAAAGAAATAGGGTGAAATCTATCAGGCATGTGTGCTGAATTATTTTTTGAAGTTGAATATGTTATTTTTCTAAGAGCTTCTTAGCTGCCTAGGCAAAAGGGGGAAATATACTGTGTTATAGTAGTCTGGTTGTAGGTTGTTTGGGTTCCATGAAAAATAAACATCCTTATTCCCTCAGTTGAGAGGGCTTCAGGCTCAAAAAAACATTGAACCAGGAGTGATATTACAAAGATGGAAAAGTGAGGTGCACCAGGGTTCCATCTTCCCACAGGGCTTCTAAACAACAAGCAAAAACAGGCAGAATCATCTTTCTCAGAGCTCTAGAATACAGTGGAAAGCTAGCAATAACTAGGTGAATGCAAAATCAAGGGAAAGGCAAATGGTAGGAAAACCTTATGGTGTCAGTTCTGGCCCTCCTCCCACCACATCTCCATCTTGGTACAGAATTGTCCAGTGCTCACAGTGAAGGTCCCTGGTCCTGGTTCTGGAGGAAGCAGAGTAAACCTTACGCAATACTATGGTGCATGCATATCTGTACCAATCTATGTGGTGGCAGCCTAAAGGACTGAATCAGGACGCTCATTGCAGGCTTGGCATCACATAGAAGTGACTCACCGGGCAGCTAACATGCTTTAAGAAAAAAAATCATGGCTGTCTGGGACAAAGGATTACTGGCTTTAAGACATACACATAGCACCCACAACTGGAAAGGATGACTTTGCTAGGGTGGAAGGAACATTTGGATCTATAAATTGGGATATTTCTAAGGCCATGAATGCATGCCCAGGACTAGATACATGCTCAGAAAAGACAAGAAGGACCATATACTTTCACCTTGAGCTATTCTGTTGGGTTGGCTAAAACTCTGGAGGAGAACACTTGCACAGGCCCACGTAGGAAGACTGGGAAAAGTGTCCCATGGGGTTGTTAGCTCCTGGCATTCAAGGAGATCTTGGTCATAACACTAGCTGGATACAAACTGAAGGAACAGACACCTCAGCGACTATATTACAGAGATAACACATTAAAATGTCCAGCATGCAACAAAATATTTACAAGGCATGCAAAGAAACAGGAAACAATGACCCATGCTAAGGACAAGATAAAACATTAGAAGTCATAAATGAGGAAGATAAGATTTTGGAATACCAGACAAAGACTTTTTTAAAAATTATCTTAAATAGGCTCAAAGAGATAAAGGAAAACGCAGACAAATAACTTAAGTGCCACAGACCAAACAACCCCAAAGAGAGGTATGGAAAGATCAAAGGTGATGATGGAATTATGCATAGAAGATAGGACTTAACAAATGAATATGAATGCAGAATCATTAGATTGATATCTCTTTTTGCCTCCAGTATTTTAGAGCAGCTAGAAGTAAAAACCTAAAATTGCGAAATTGTAATCCATGTCAAAGTCTGAAATATGTTCCACAACTAATTGTGGTGCTGTGCTTTGAAATTTATAGCTTTTTTGTATATATGTTATTTTTCACACAAAAAAGATGGAAAAAAAGTCGATTGTGATGATAAAGTATTTAAGCCCTCTAGCCTCCTATATTCTGGAGCAGCTAGAAGGAAAAATCTGAGAGGATCGTATGGTAGCCCATGACAGGTTCTAGGATCTGTCCTGTAACCACTTCTTGAAGAGTGCCTTGAAAACCATTCCTTTTTTATTTCTTTGCTTTGTATATATTTTATACTATACAATAAAAACAAAGTTAAAAAAATAAAAACAACTTCAATGGCCAATTAAGACAAACAACAACAACAACAACAAATAACTAAAGGAAGTCAGGAAAACAACAGATGAACAAAAAGAGAATTTCCATTAAGAGATAGAAATCATAAAAAGTAGCCAAACTGGAGGATTGTGGGAAGATGACAGAGTAGGAAGCTCCAGGAATCAATTCCTTCATGAAAAAAACTATTAAGCAGGCCAGAACTGTTGGAATCAACTATTTGGAAACTCCAGAGTCTAGTAGAATATTGTACAGCATCCAGGAACAAATGGGAGGAAAAGGGTAGAAAATTACAGTAAATAACAATAAATTGCTTTCTCCTGATGGTGGTTACTGGCACCTATTCCCCACTCCTGCAGTAGGCAGCAGTGGAGCCTGACCTGTGGCATAGCTTGCTGGTATTAGAAAGGGACATAAAATCCACATCCCCAGGATCTGGGAGGGCATCGGCTGATCACCGATTATGGCATTTGATTAGCAACTTTGGATCACTGGGGCATTTGATTAGCAACTTTGGATCACCAGCTCTGCAAGTGAGGGTAGTCATTGTTCCAAACCATCCTGGACAGACGTGGAGGAGGAGACGTTAAAATAGCACGCTTCCCCAGAGGTGCAGAGAACAGCTGAAGGGCTGCGTTTGCTTTGGGGAGCCATGTAAGAGGCTACTGGTCCCCTTCCTGGATCTTCCCTTATCTCCAATCCAGGACAGTTTGGAGACAGCTGGTGCTCCCTTTGTGGGTCCCTGACCTTGTTCTGGTTGGGGAGGACTGATTTGGGAAACTCTTGTCTGGTGAGCAGCCCACCCACACCCTGAGAATTTGCCCTCCAGGCAAAAGTATCAGAGACAATGAAAGTAGGAAAAGTAACATAAGATACAATGGAGGTGGATGGCCTGGGGCAGAGGTTCACCTGCTTTAAGTTCCACAATTCCACTCGGGAGAGGGAGAAGTTCTAGCTCACGGGAAATAGAGAAAGTGTTGAAACTCCTGTAAACAGGAGTCTCCTAGCAAGAGCCCAGGATAAGATACTGGTCCAGAAAAGAGAGGGAGGACCCTGCATTTCGCATTCACCTTGGTGGTACCTTCTTGCTGGGTGGGCTGACACTCAAGAACATATCACCAGCTAGTTATAAGTACAAGAAACAGACATATCAAGGAATAAATCCTAAAGTTAGCATTTTAAAATATTAAGCTATATAGTGTGCAACAAAAAGATTATAAGAGAAACAAAGGAAATGGAAATGATGGCTCATTCGAAGGAAGAGGATAAAAAAAACAGAAAGCATCAATGAAGAAAAATGATTTTCAATATTTTCAAGGAGATGAAGGAAAATACAAAGAAATAAGAGCTAAAGGATATCAGGAAACCCTGAACAATATGAGAATCCCAATAAAGAGACAGAAACTTTTTTTCTTTCATGGAAAAGGAATTTTATTTCTTATGGTCAAAGCTGGGTAAGTTTTTTTTTTTTCTTGTGAAATGCAGCATATATACCAAAAAAAGCAATAAATGTCAAAGTACACTGTAATAAGTAGTTATAGAATAGATTTCAGAGTTTGGTATGGGTTACAGTTTCAGTTTTCCTTCTAGCTGCTCCAAGACACTGGAGACTAAAAGAAATATCAGTAAATGATTCAGGAGTCATATTCATTTGTTAAATCCTATCTTCTTTGATATAACTCCTCCTTCTCCTTTGATCTTTCTCCCAACCTTTATGAATATTTGGACTATACCCATTCTAACTTTTGCATTTTGGAAGGGGCTGTCGATAATATGGGATGGGGGATGGAACTAGTTGATATTCTGGAGAGGCTGGCCCCTCTGCATTTCAGAACTTATCTGGCCTAGGAACCCATCTGGAGGGTGCAGGTTTTTGGTAAGTAACCACAGTGCTTGGAACTTTTGTAGAATCTCAGATAGAACCCTAGGTGTTCTTTAGGGTTGGCAGGAATGGCTTTTGTTGGGGTTTGGCAAACCATGGTAAATTGTAATTTCTAGCTGAAGCTTGGTTAAGAATAGTCTCCAGAACAGCCTCTCAACTCAATTTGAATGTTCTCAGCCACTGATACCTAATTTTGTTATAATTCTTTCTCTTTTTGGTCAGGAAGTCATTGTCAATCCCATGGCGTCAGTGCCAGGCTCATCCCTGGATTCATATCCCACGTTGGCAGGGAGACTTTCACCCCTGTATGTCATGTCCCATGTAGGCAGGAGGGGGAGGGTAGTGATTTTCCTTGCAGAGTTGGGCTTAGAGAGAGGCCACATCTGAGCAACAAAAAAGGTTTTCTGGAAGTAACTCTTAGGCATAACCATGGGTAGGCTTAGCTTCTTCACTACAGAAATAAGCTTCATAAGAGCAAGCCTTAACCTCAAGGGCTTGACCTATTGACTTTGGAGTCTTTAACGTTTTTTGAGACAGTATCAGAGGTTTCTCCGATGGTAAAGTTTAATAGTTCCATATTTTTTCTCCCATCCCTCAAGGGACTTTGCCAATACTTTTTAATTATCTGTTCAACATACTCTGGGATATATCCGGGCATTACATTAACCTATAAGAATTATAAATCCTCATTCACATTCTGGGCTCCATGTGTTTGGGCTGTTTAAATGATCTACCCAGACAGATAGATTGTGTTAGATTATGTGCTACAGAAAATTTAGGTTTTGTGCAAAATAAACCTCTCTTCCTTTGGTCTCATTGGGTAGAGGAAGAGACAGAAACTTTAAAAGGAACCAAACAGAAATAATGAATTGAAGATGACAATGGAAACGAAAAATTTCCAGGAGGGTTTCAGCAATAGATTGGAGCTGGCAGATGAAAGAATCAATGAAATAGAAGACAGGAAAATTGAAATGAATCAAGGTGGGGAGCAGAAAGGAAAAGGAATTATACAAAGCAAAAATAGCTTAAGAGGCCTCTAGGATGCCATCAAGCATACCAAAATATGCATCATGGGGGTCCCAGAAGGAGAAGAAAGAGAGAGTCAGAAGGAATAGTCAAAGAAATAATGACAGAAAACTTTCCAAACTTAGCAAAACATGTGAATATACACATCCAAGAATTCCAGAGAACACTAGGTAGGTTAAACTTGAAGAAAAACATGCCCTGTCACATACAGATCAAACTGTTGAATGCAAAGGACAAGGAGAGAGTTCTGAAAGCTGCGAGGGAGGCCTGATTAGAGTAACTGCTGACTTTGCATCAGAAACCATGGAGGAAGGAAGGCAGTGGGTTGAAATACTTAAACTGCTGAAAGAAAACAACTGCCAATCAATAATTTTTTTATCTGGTGAGACTTTCTTTCAAAAAATGAGGGAAACATTAAGGCATTCCCAGATAAATGAAAACTGAGGCAGCTCATCATCCCTGCCCTACAGAGCAGTGTTAAAAGGAGTTCTTCACACTGAAAGGACAGGACACTAGACCGTGGATCAAAGGGGCCTAAAGAAATAAACACCTCCAGTAAGGGTAACCATTTGGTAATTATATAAGCCAGTAACATTGTATTGTATTTTTTTGGTATGTAACTCCACTTCTTACTTCCTACAGGCACTAAAATGCAAATGCATAAAAATTAATGCTAAATCTATGGTTTTGGACATACAATGTAGAAAAATATAATTTAAAATATATAAAAAAGCATGACCCAAATATATGCTGTCTTCAAGAGACTCACTTACATTCAAAGAGAGAAACAGGTAGAAAGTGAAAGGATGGGAAAAATATATACCATGCAAGTAATAACCAAAAGAGAGCTGGGATTAGCTATGCTAATATCAGATAAACTGGACTTAAAGTCAAAATAGTTAGGAGGGACAAAGACTGTCACTATATATGTATAAAGGGGTCAATTCAATAAGAAGACATAACAATTATAAATACATATGCACCTAACAGTAGAGTCCCAAACTATTTGCAGCAAATACTGACAGAATTTGAAGGGAGAAATTAATGGTTCTACAATAATAGTAGGAAATACAAATGCTGAGTGAAGTTAGCCAGACACAAAAGGATAGGTACCGTATGAGTCCACTTTTATGACCACCATAAAGGTATAATCAAAGGCTTATAATATAAAAGATAGGGGACTTAGAGGTACACAGACGCTAGAGATGGGTAAACCCTTAGCTAATGAGGTTGAACTTCAATGTAAGGGAACAGATAGGAGTGAAGGTGATTCTCTAGTGGGTCTAGAAGTAATATTACCATATTAAAGATGAACAGGATTGTAAGGGATTGTATAGACCTACGGGTCCCACTGACTCACACTAGAAAAATGAATTAGTTCTCGTAAGAATTACTTCAAAGATATGATTCTTGTATAAAGAGTGTTTAAGTCCAGGGTACAGGGGGAAAACTGCTGTTGCATGCTATGAGCTATGTTCAAAAGGAAACCATCAGCACTACCACAGCAACAGCAGAGGTAAATAATGTGGGGAGGGACAAGAGTTAAGAGGAAGTTTAGATTTCCTATTTGGCGAGGTATGTTTATTGGTTTTCTGTCTCTTGGGAACAATGAAATTATCTAAAATTCAGAATGTTGGTGGACTTTGGGCCCTCTACATGATGCCCGATGAATGCAGGTGGCTGAAGGATGCACTGACGGAGAAGTAGATTGGTGAATGATGGAGTATACTTATGAACGAAGGCTGTGCTGCTACAAACAGGAACAATGTTGTGAGGCATGCAACGATGTGAATGAACATGTGGACATTTGGTGAGACAAAAAAAGCCAGAAACAAAAGAACAACAACGGTAAGGTCACCTTTAGAAAATGCTTATAAGAAAACAGGGGCCAAGATTGTAAATTTTAGAGCAGACACAGTAAATCTAGAGTGGTGATTATTATTTCTGGATTTTGAGAGGCTGTTGTATATATATAATCTGGTATTTAGAAATAATGAAGCCAAACAGGTTGGGGTTAAAGTAATTCAGAACATAGGGGTAAGGAAGACAGTGTCTATATTTTAGAGCCACACATACTCTTTGAGACCAATGGAAGAAAGGTTTATTTGATCTGGAACTGAAGTTTTCTGTAGTGCATAATCTAATTCAACCTATCTGTATAGCTCATTTGAACACAGGAAGCACAGAATAAGAAAGAGGTCCTTTAATCCTGTATAGATAATTGTAATGCCTGAATACATCCTAGAGTATATTAAGCAGATAATCAAAAAGTATTGGCAAAGTCCCCTGAGTCAGGGGAGAAAGAATATGAAACTATTAAACCTTACCATCAGGGAATCCGCTGATACTGTGTCAAACTTTCGGGATACCCAAATCAATAGGCCATGCCCTCCATCATGAGGCTTGTTCTTGTGAAGCTTACGTAGGGAGCGGAGAAGCTCAGACTACCTATAGGCATGCCTGAGAGTTACTTCTGGAGGACCTCTGCTGTTGCTCAGATGTGGCCTCAGTCTCTCTAAGCCCAACTCTGCAAGTGAAATCATTGCCCTCCCCCCTACATGAGACATGACCTCCAGGGGTGAAAGTCTCCCTGGTGACGTGGGAGATGACTCCCAGGGATGAATCCAGACCTGGCACTGTGGGATCAACAATTCCATCCTGACCAAAAGGGGGAAAGAAGTGTAGTTAATAAAGTATTAGTGGCAGAGAGAGTCCAAATAGAGTTGAAAGGCTACACTGGAGGTTGCTCTTATGGAAGCTTCAGGTAGACATTGCTACCTACCATAACCTGCCAACCCCCAACCAGGACCATTCCAGCCAATCCTAAAGACACCTAGGGCAATATATAAGATACCACAAGGGTTCCAGGCACTAGAGTAACTTTCCAGAAACCTATAACCTCCAAATGGGTCCATGGTCCAAATAAGTCCTGAAACCTAGCCCAGCCTCTCGAGAACATCAGATAGTTCCATCTCCCTATCCCATATTAGTGACAGACCCTTCCAATATCAAAAATTTAGAATTGCCATAGCCCAACCAACCCCAAAGAGAAGTATGGAAAGATCAAAGGCGATGGTGGAATTATACTTAGAATATGAATGCTGAATCATTAAATTGATATCTCTTTTAGTCTCCAGTACTTTAAAGCAGCTAGAAGTGCTTTAAAAGTGCTTTGACTGTAACCCATATCAAAGTCTGAAATATGTTCTACAACTAATTGTGGTGCTGTGCTTTGAAATTTATAGCTTATATATATATATATGTTATTGTTCACAAAAAAAGAAGGAAAAATGTCAATTGTGATTATAAAAAAAGTATCTAAGCTCTCTAGCCTCCTATATTCTGGAGCAGATAGAAGGAAAATATGAGAGGATCATATAGTAGCCCATGACAAACTCTGGCATCTATCCTGCAACCACTTGAAGAGTGCTTTGAAAACTATTGCTTTTTTATTTCTTTGCTTTGTATATATGTTATACTATGCAATAAAAAAAAAGACATGTCTCAATAAAGTTACTGGACTTCAATGCTAAGGAAAAAAAAAGGAAACACAAAACTTGAGTGCACTCTAAACCAACTAGACCTAACAGACATATATAGAACACATCACCCAATAACAATAGACTACACATTCCTTTAGAGGGCACATGGACCACTTTCCAGGATAGACTAAATCTTAGGTCACAAAACAAGTCTCAACAAATTAAAAAATATTGAAATCACACAACGTGTCTTCTCCGACCACAGTGGAATGAAGCTAGAATTCAATAACAGGGAGAAATGGAAAATTCACAAATTTGTGGAAATTAAACAATACACTCTTAAACAACTAATAGATTAAAGAGGAAATCACAAGGGAAATTAGGAAGTATCTTGAAGTCAATGAAAATGAAAATACAATATGCCTAAACTTATGAGATGCAGCAAAGTGCTGAGAGAGAAATTTATAACTCTAACTGCCTACATTAAAATAGAAGAAAGGGACGGGCCGTGGTGGCCAAGCAGGCAGAATTCTCGCCTGTCATGCCAGAGACCTGGGTTCGATTCCTGGTGCCTGCCCATGCAAAAAAGAAAAAAATATATAAGAAAGGTTTCAACTTGGAGACCTAACCTTGAAAGTGGAAGAACTAGAAAAAGAAGAGCAAACTAAACCCAAAGAGAGCAACAACTTCGATGACCTAGATGAAATGAGCAAATTCCTAGAAACACAAACTACCTACAATGACTTGGAAAGAACAAAAGATCTCAACAAATCAATAACTAGTAAAGAGAATGAATCAGTAATGAAAAACTTTCCAAAAAGAAAAGGCTAGGATCAGATGGCTTCACAGGGAGATTTTACTGAACATTTCAAGAAGAATCGTGACCAATCCTACTCAAACTCTTCCAAAAAATTGAAGAGGAAGGAACATTCCTCAAATCACCCTCATATCAAAGCCAGATAAAGATACCACAAAAAATTTACAGACCAATATCTCTTATGAACGTAGATGCAAAAATCCTCAACAAAGTACTAGCAAGTTAAATTCAATAGAACATTAAAAGAATTGTATACCATGATCAAGGGGGATTTATCCAGGTATACAAGGGTGGTGTATTACTTTGCTAAGCTGCTCAAAACAGATACCATAAGATGGTTTCAGCCTAAACAATGGGCATGTATTAGCTTACAAGCTTACAGTTTTAAGGCTGTGAAAATATCCAAATCAAAGCATCAAGGCAATCCATTTTCCCGAAGACAAGCTGCTGGCAATCCTTGGGTCCTCTGCCACGTGGAAGGCACATGTGGCGTCTGCTGTTCTCTCCCTTCCCTTCAGGGTTTTTTTTTGTTTTCAGCATCTTGCTTCTATGACTTTCTTTCTCTCTGTATTCATCCTGTTTATAAAATACTTCACTAGGAGGATTAAGACCTACCCTGGGCCACACCTGAACTGAAGTAACCTCATCAAAAGGTCCTACTTACCATAAGTTTATACCCTTAGGAATAGATTAGCTTTAAGAACATGATTTTCTGGGTACATATGAACCCAAACCATCACAGGTGGTTCAACATAAGAAAATCAATTCCTGTCATACATCACATTAAAAGAATGAAGGAAAAAAACAAAAAAACCATGATCATCTCAACTGACACAGAAAAGGCATTTGACAAATTCAGCACCCCTGCTTGATAAAAACACTTAGGAAACTAGTTTTCAAAGGAAATGGCATCAACTTGACAAAGGACAAAAGGAATAACTAACATCATACTTAATGGTAAAATATTGACCAGGAACAAGACAAAGATGTCCAGTCACCACTGTTTTTCAACATTGTACTGGAAATTCTAACCAGAGCAATTACGCAAGAAAAAGAAATAAAAGGCCTCCAAATTGGAAAGGAAGAAATAAAAAACTTTCTCTATTTGCAGTGACATGATCTTATATACAGAAAATCCCGAAAAATCCACAACAAAGTTCCCAGAGCTAATAAATGAATTCAGCAAAATAGTGAGATGCAAAATCAACACCACAAAATGAGTAGTGTTCCTACACACTAGCAATAAGTAACTGGAAGAAGAAATCAAGAAAAATTTTATTTACAATAGCAACTAAAAGAATAAAATATCTAGAAATAAATCTAATCAAGGATGTAAAGGACTTGTACCCAGAAAACTACAAAACATTGCTAAAATGAATCAAAGAAGACCTAAATAAATGGAAGGACATTCCACATTCATGGATTGGAAGACTAAATATCATTAAGATTCAATTTTACCTGAAGTGATTTTCAGATTCAACACAATCCAAATCAAAATTCCAACAGTCTTTGTAGAAATGGAAAAACCAGTCCTTGAATTTATATGGAGGATGAAGGGCCCTGAATAGCCAAAGCCATCTTGAAAAAGAAGAATGAAGTTGGAGGATTCCCACTTCCCATTCTTAAAACTTATTATAGGGTGGGCCATGGTGGCTCAGCAGGCAGAGTTCTTGCCTGCCATGCCAGAGACCAAGGTTCAATTCCCGGTACCTGCTCAAAAACAAACAAACAAAAAAACCATATTACAAAGCCACAGTAATCAAAACAGCATGGTACTGGCACAAGGACAGACATATAGACCAATGAGGGCTCAGAAAGCAACTCATATTTATGGCCAACTGATTTTTGACCAGGGGGCAAAGATCACTCAATTGGGAAAGAATAGTCTCTTCAACAAATAGTGCTAAACTGAAAATGCATAAAAAGTAATGATAAATCTGTGTGTTGCTTATACAAGGGTTTCATTTTGCTAAAGCTGCCAGAATGCAATATACCAGAACTGGACTGGCTTTTACAATGTTGATTTACTAAGTTAGAATTTGCAGTTCTTAGGCTGTGAAAATGTCCAACTCACGGCATCAACGGGATGATACCTGGACTCTGAAGACAAGCTGCTGGCATAGGGAATGCCTCTGTCACATGGGAAGGCACGTGGCCAGCACCGGCTGGTCCGTAACTCCTGAGTTTCACTGCTTTCACTTCTGGCTTCAGTGGCTTCCTCTCTGAAGCCTCTGTGGGTCCTCTTAGCTTCTCTGGGGCTTTTCTCTATGAGCTTCTCTTAATTTCATCTCTCTCAGCTTCTCTGAGTTTTCTGGGCTTCTCCTGTCCTTTAACTTCTCAAAAAGGACTACAGTAAGAGGATTAAGACCCACTTTGAATGGGGTAAGTCACATATCAATTGAGATAACCTAATCGAAAGGTCCCACCTACACCAGGACCAAAAGAACATGGCCTTTCCTGGGGTACATAACAGCTTCAAACCACCACAAAAGGTTAATAATGATGTAATTTGTGACAAGCACATAAAGGTAGGGGGAAGAGGAGTATGGGAACATAGCTGTGTATACAATTGAAACTAAGTTGGTATCAAATTAAGCAAGATTATTATAGATTTAGAATGTTAAATTTACACCCCGTTGTTATTACAAAGAAAAACACCTGGAGAAGCCCCAATGGACATTATTGGGACATATGAGCAAATTGGAATGTTGCCTGGATGGTCTACATCAATGTTAAATTTCTTGAACTTGGAGACCATGGGAGATAAATCCAACAAAAATACAGGGGCTTTCCACCTCAGTGAAATTTCTAGGTGTCCAGTGGTGTGGGGCATGTCGAGATATCCCTTCTAAGGTGAAGGATAAGTTGCTGCATCTGGCCCCTCCTATGACCAAAAAAGAGGCACAACATCTAGTTGGTCTTTTTGGATTATGGCGACAACATATTCCTCATTTGGGTGTGCTTCTCCGGCCCATTTATTGAGTGACCAGAAAAGCTGCTAATTTTGAGTGGGGACCTGAACAAGAGGAGGCTCTGCAACAGGTCCAGGCTGCTGTACAAGCTGCTCTGCCACTTGGGCCGTATGATCCAGCAGATCCAATGGTGCTGGAAGTGTCAGTGGCAAATAGAGATGCTGTCTGGAGCCTTTTGCAGGCCCCTACGGGAGAATTACAACACAGACCCTTAGGATTTTGAAGCAAAGCCTTACCATCTGCTGCAGATAACTACTCTCCTTTTGAGAAACAGCTTTTGGCCTGGTACTGGGCCTTAGTAGAGACTGAACACTTAACCTTGGGCCACGAAGTTACCGTGAGACCTGAGTTGCCTATCATGAGCTGGGTGTTGTCCGACCCACCAAGCCATAAAGTTGGGCGTGCACAGCAGCACTCTATTGTAAAATGGAAATGGTATACACGAGATAGGGTCAGAGCAGGCCCTGAAGGCACAAGTAAGTTACACGAAGTGGCCCAAATGCCCATCGTCTCTACTCCTGCCACATTACCTTCTCTTTCCCAGACCAGAGCTGTGGCCTCTTGGGGAGTTCCTTATAGTGAATTGACTGAAGAAGAGAAAACTTGGGCCTGGTTACAGATGGTTCAGCCCAATATGCAGGTACCACCCGAAAGTGGACAGCTGCAGCATTACAACCCCTTTCTGGGGTGTCCCTGAAGGACAGTGGTGAGGGGAAATCCTCCCAGTGGGCAGAACTTCTAACAGTGCACCTGGTTGTTCATTTTGCTTGGAAGGAAAACTGGCCAGAGGTGTGTTTGTATACTGGCTCGTGGGCTGTTGCTAATGGTTTGGCTGGATGGTCAGGGACTTGGAAAGACCATAATTGGAAAATTGGTGACAAAGAGGTCTGGGGAAGAAGTATGTGGATAGACCTTTCTGATTGGGCTAAAAACATGAAGATATTTGTGTCCCATGTGAATGCGCATCAGCGGGTGACTTCTGCAGAGGAAGGTTTTAATAATCAAGTGGGTAAGATGACCCGTTCTGTGGATACCAGTCAGCCTCTTTCCCCAGCAACTCCTGTCATTGCCCAATGGGCTCATGAACAAAGTGGTCATGGTGGTAGAGATGGAGGTTATGCATGGGCTCAGCAACATGGACTTCCACTCACCAAGGCTGACCTGGCTACAGGTCAGAGACCCAGCAGCAGAGACCCACACTCAGCCCCCAGTACAGCACCATTCCCCAGGGTGACCAGCCAGCTACATGGTGGCAGGTTGATTACATTGGACCACTCCCTTCACGGAAGGGGCAGCAATTTGTTCTAACTGGAATAGACACATACTCTGGATATGGGTTTACTTTCCCTGCACACAATGCTTCTGCCAAAATTACCATCCGTGGGCTTACAGAATGCCTTATCCATCGTCATGGTATTCCACACAGCATTGCTTCTGATCAAGGAACACCCTTCACTGCAAATGAAGTGCGGGAATGGGCACATGCTCATGGAATTCTCTGGTCTTCCCATGTTCCCCATCATCCAGAAGCAGCTGGATTGACAGAACAGTGGAATGGCCTTTTGAAAACTCAATTACGGTGCCAACTAGGTGGCAATACCTTGAAAGGCTGGGGTAATGTTCTCCAGGAAGCTGTATATGCTCTGAATCAGCATCTGCTGTATGGTGCTGTTTCTCCCATAGCCAGGATCCATGGGTCCAGGAACCAAGGGGTGGAAATGGGAGTGGCTCACTATTACCCCTAGTGATCCACTAGGAAAACTTTTGCTTCCTGTCCCTGCGACCCTGAGCTCTGCTGGTGTGCAGGTTTTAGTTCCAAAAGGGGGAGTGCTTCCACTTGGCCTTTCCCACCATAATAGCCCTCACGGCACGAGTTAGAGAGCCAATGTGGGGATTCTGCCAGTTGCTCAGTATGTCTATACCAATCAATCATACATTCTGGAACTGGGGAAATAACTACAGATTGGGTCTGGGGGCCCACTGGACTCACTATGAGACGGATCTGAGCTGAAACTCCATTGATCACCTGGCCTCCATAAGCCCCCCACTCTGACTGGTGTACCAGAGTGACATTTTGGGTCCCCTGGAATTAATGTCACTTCTGAACCAGTGTCTAATAATCCCCAAAATATCTGATCATTTCCTTTTCCCCAATGCACAGTTACCCTGGTAAAAGGCCGTTAGTCTCCTTGGGGAAGGTTTGGAGGAAGATTAACAGTATAAATTTGCAGCAGTGTAACAGTGTTCTCCCACCCCAAAGGGATCTGGTCTCCTCTTCATTCAAGGGACTCTGGGTCTGTAAACTGTTTCAAGTCTGGAAATTGATTATGGGGCCATGACTCTGTGTTTTTGTAATTCAGGTTAGACTTCTGTTCACTTGACCTAGAACTCTTTTGTTTATACAGCTCGAACGAGAATTTAGTAGACTGCTCTTCTACTGTATTTCTAGGTACCCCATGATTTACTAGCCAATGCCACAAATCTCTGAGAGTCATATAATTTTGATGCCTGCTTTGAGTTTGCTGTCTATTATAATAGCCACGTCTACCCTGTCTTTGGCGATTAAGTGCTGCCGCCTGGCTTCTGCCAACTTGGGATCCTGTCATCCCCACTGTGTTTAAGGATTCCAGCTCAGTGACAGCAGTTCCTACAGTAATATCTGACCTACAGAGGAATGCAACCACAGAGCTCTTCAGGGATGATGGTGCTAGTCTCACAAAATTATTTCTCACTGTTCTGGTAAAAGGTGCATCCTCCAGACATTCCTGGGGTGTAAGAGCAGGCTTTGCATGATAAATCCACTCTAACATTCCAATCTCTCTAAGCCTCTGGATCCCCTCATCTACATTATACCAGGGCAGTTCTGGCATTTCAACCTCAGGTAATGCCAGCCACCTTTTGATCCATGTTTCAACCAAGGATAGCAAACAAACTGTTAACACCTTTTCTAACCCCTTGAGCTATAACATTGAATGCAGAATCTCTGCTTAGTGGGCCCATATCAATAAATTCAGCCTGATCCAGCCTTATATTCCTCCCACTATTATCCCACACCCTTAAAATTCATTGCAACACATATTCCCCTGAGTTCTGTCTATATAAATTGGAAAACTCACAGTTCTTTTGGAGTATAATGTAC
>PVIY010030425.1:0-30987 GCA_004026745.1 Myrmecophaga tridactyla | reverse complement strand
AAAGAAAGAAAGAAAGAAAGAAAGAAAGAAAGAAAGAAAGAAAGAAAGAAAGAAAGAAAGAAAGAAAGAAAGAAAGAAAGGGAGAGAAAGAAGCAGCATACAAAGATTCATCTCTTTGCTCAGAGAGAGAAAAAAGATTTTGATTCAGCAAAGACTATGGCTGCAACGCCTTGCCTCAGTGGCCTAGCCTGATACAATCTCTGGACTTCTGACATGTTATGTAAAATTTCTCTCTTACTATTTAAAGTTCTAAAAACATCTCTGACCTCTTACTATTTGCCATTCAAACACCAGGAGAGGCATTGTGTCTTAGAGATAAAGAAACCAGAATCCCGAACAAACTAACTTGGTGGTCCCTGCTCCACCTCATATATATTGAACTCTACACTTTCTCCCTAGTCAGAAGGCAAGCTCTGTGAAGACAGAAGTATCACCTTATCTCTAGTGCCAAATAAAAAGCCATTGTAGAAGCTCAATAGAGGTGGCAAAGAAACAGTACTGCAAATAAAGTGAATTCTACTTTCCCACTGACTCCAGAGACTGATGTATTTTACTAGGGGATCTTCAAAGATCAATTGCTGCCAACACT
This sequence comes from Myrmecophaga tridactyla, assembly GCA_004026745.1. NCBI lineage: Eukaryota > Metazoa > Chordata > Mammalia > Pilosa > Myrmecophagidae > Myrmecophaga > Myrmecophaga tridactyla. The sequence continues at coordinate 30,398 of PVIY010030425.1, read as the reverse complement.
TTAATTTTAACTCCTCTCAATCAGTGATCTATGATATGTTAACACAATATAAAAGCACTGAGGAAGTGTCTTCAATTTTAAGGGAACTTTTATACTCTAAAATAATAACCACTTCAATATTGTGGCTGATTGGTTAGATGAGTTTGACATATCTGAACTTCCCACAGCAGGGCCACATGCAGCAGAAATTTCTTCTCAGCCCCTCTTCTGTAAAAGAACCTCTTTGATTTAAATATAGCCGAAAGGAAAAATGTTCCCTCCAAGTGATTTTTTAGTGAACCCACAGCTGCTGCCAATTGTTAGGCAAAAAAGTAAAACAATCAGGCTTTCTTTGTATGAACTGAAAAACAAGGAAATCACATAGCTACACCTAACTGCCTCACACCTGTGTTTACAAAGGTGGCAGCAGCACTGAGCATCTTGTGACTAAATCTGGAAAATTATCTACTTCAGACAAAGTGACTTTCAGTGTTTCTGGTAAGCATCAAAGCTCTGTACCAATTACATATGATTTGTACAGCACACATCTGTCCCTTTCTCCTGGTGATGTTTCAACTCAGCTTTGTCTGGTACAGAACTCCCCAATCATGGCTATATAGAGATCCTAGGTATAAATTTAGTGGTCATTCTGCAAATTAGCAGATAGGATCCTCCTAAGGGCAGGGAAAATTTGAGAGAAGCTGAGAGTCAAGTGACAATGGTAAAAATCTATTGTGTGCTTAATATATGCCAGGTACTGTTTTAACCATTTACCTTGTATTATCTCATTTTTTACAGGTAAGGAAACCAAGGCACAGATATGTTAAATAATCTGCCCAAGATTGCAAAGATAGTAGATGTGAAATCTGAACTCCATGATTTTTTAAATTTATTCATCGACTACCTTTAACAAAATTAAAAATACTTATGCTAAACAAATTATTATAAGTTCCTGAGCCCCTATCATAGGGTCAAGGGAACAGTGGGAATCCAGCATGATAGTCAACACAATAAAACCATCTAGATTGGTAAATGGCAGATGTCATGTAATTTTCATAAAATTATCATAAATTGACCTGAGAAATGATTGAAAATTGAAAGCAAATTCATCATGACTGTAGTTTAGATGCTCAATGCAATTTATTTGCTTGCTTAAGCACAAGCTGGCAATACAACCAATATGCAATAACCAGGTCAAAGGCAACAACATATTTAAAGGGGGAAGATGCTAGAGTATCTAAAGTCCATTCCCCAAAGCTGACATAAGGCACCTGGGTTCCTTTAGCAAGAGATCTTGGGAAGCAGTCCAATGTGGTATCAGCAAAGGGTTTGAAGCTGTCTGTAGGAGGTGCTTGCTATGGTACACCAAGAATGGCAGCAAGCCTGACAGCAGAGCACAAGCATTGAAGCTAGAAGTCAGAGCGATTGGGTGTCAGTCTGCCTCTATCTGACACACACTAAAATGGTATCTGCATCAGGTTTTTATGCTTCAGAGTTCTGGTCATTAATGTCCATATCAAGGAATTGTCCCTCTGGCAGACATAACCGAATTTATATCATATCCCACATGAATATCTGTTTATCACTTGTTACAAAAATGTGCTTTTTTTTCAATTTCTTTATATTTTAATTGTGGTCAACATGCTTACAATGTTTTGGGAATTCAAGATCACTAATATCATTTCAATACACAACAACAGAACTAAGATCAAGAAAAGTCAACTAATGGAAAGAGAAGTGTTAGTTCAAAACCACTCAAAAATATTAACTTATATAATTCAGTATAAGTGGCCAGCTGGATTACTGTCATATTATTTCAGTAGAAGTTGGGGAAAATAGTTTAGCTTTAGAAGACTTATCATTATTGACTTTCTTCCAAGAAAGAGTAGTAGCTTCATTTTGTTATAAACTACTAATTTTCCTGACATATCAAATTTTCACATCTCTATTAAACATTAAGTACCCTTTGGGAACAACCCTCACCAAGTAGGCAGGAGACTAGAAAATCCAAGCTATATATATACATTTGAAAAAAAATGTTTAGAAGCCTCATCAAAATCCTGTAATAAAGGAGTATGTGCCACTCCTAGGGAAGTCTCACGATTCATATGAGGCTTGTGAAGGGATATGATTCAGAGGTCTAGACCCTGCACTGTTTATTATACCTGTTCAGCCCAAACTCTCAATTAGTGGTTCCCATAACTCAGCTCATGGACCAGCACTAGTCTGTGATGGACTTCAGCCCAGACATATGATGGAGTTTCCCCCTGTCAGGGATGACATGAAAACCAAGGTAGGGATCAAAAATTTCAAGTTTAATTACATTTTTATTGTTATTTTTTGCTTTGTTTATTTTTAAATTCTTATTTATCTTTTTTTTATTTACAAAGATTAACTTAGTCATATAATTCAACATGGTCAACTAAAAGGTATGTGTGTTATTTTAATGTTATGGCCTTCATGTTTGTTTATTGTCAAACTGTCTTTTCTTTTATGAAATAATAATAGCGGTATTTGATTGTGTGTGTGTGTGTGTGTGTGTGTATCCTTACTTGGCAAAATAAAATGCTGGCAATTTATTATGAGTTCCCCTGAGTATCTCAATATTTACCTACACACACAAACACACACACACAGATTTTTTTTTCTTTTTTTTAACTGTCCTGGGAACCTCTGTTCAGAAAGATGTTGATAGCCCTCATGAGAGTATGGAAAGATTAGAGAAAACCCATCCCAGTTAAAAGCCAAATATACCATTCTTATCCAGCTGCTGGAGGGTAGCCATTTTCTTCAATTACAAAGGATAGTAAATTCCATTTAGTTTAACTACACAATGATAGGAATTTCCTGCATGAGTCTACCTTGGGAACATCTATGAATTAATATTGTTAAAGGAAGAAGTCTATTTAGATGCATCACTTATTATCTTTCCATATAATATACAGGACATATAAAGAGAGTGCTTTTGAACATTCTAGAGAGAGATGCATCATATATTTACCCTTGAATTAGGCACTCCCATATTGCAGTATATTTATTTATGGATTTTTGTCTTTGGAACTCAGACTTACAGACCCTTCAGCGCAGTCTCTCGCCATCCTTTTTCAGCTTCCTGATAGAGATGACATTTGCTTAGCTAGAAAATAGACACTTTCTAGCCGAGTTACTCATGACACTGATACCCCAAGGCCTGGCTGATTGGCTGTCAGAGGACTTGAGCTATTTAGCTACTGTGATGTGTCTTTCATAGGAAAAGACATTTCCTGGAATATCAACAGCTTGTTAAGGACTAGAGGGTGCAGGGGAGAAAACTTGAAACTTTGGAAAAACTGAGATGGTTTGAACTTGGAGGAGGCATGAAGATGAAACAGAGAAAGGGATGATAAGGAGAATTTCCCCACCTTGTTTGAAAGGCCCATTTTCACAGCTAAACTTACAATTTGTGATGAGCAACCTTCATAGCTTAGAAGGTCACATATTGGTAGGAAGAACAAAGTTTGACTATAACCCACCTTAGGGGTGCACAGACCACATGAGGATATAAAACTCATCAAAGAAGCTGTAAAACTCCTCATGAAATTGTCAACAATTTCACTTCGATCTGATTTTTTTGTGCCTTGATTTTCTCTTCCGAAAATTAAGGGTGAATAATACTCCCAGGCATTCTTATAAGACCTGGAAAGCAAAAAGCTGACCAAAGGTACCTGGATTCTAAAGGCCTCTTTGGAAAGTCAAGTTGGTAGCCAGAGAACGCAGCAGGAAGAATACAGAGCTAACGGAGCCATGTTTGCCAATTTGAAGCCCATGTGGACCAATTAGCTCTTCTTTCTTACACAGCCATCAACTGACCCTGAACTCTGGCCATTCATCTCACAAATCTGTGCCATTGGTCACCAAGGTCACTGAGAGAGTATATGGTTAACTAAAAGGGACATGACTCAAAGTGTCATCTTTATGTATGAGGAGCAGCACAGCTACTCTTCAGGGCATCAAGAACTGTTTAATGGCCTGATACAGTCACTCTGCCACCTGTGCTTTCCACTCTCACAGCTCTTGTCACTCTGGATTGTCATTGTCTGCTTCCCTGTTTTTTTCTCCCACCAAACTGAAGGATCTTTAAGGTAAGGTATGGTGTATTACTCAACTCTTTCCCCCTGACAACTCACACACTGTTGGCATATAGTAGGCATTCAATAAATCTTCGATGAATGAATGAAGGTACATGAACTGCCTAATTTGACAACAGCTCATGGGTCAGGAATTACACCATAAAATTCTGTAAAAATATCCCAAAAGGAAATGAATATAGTTCACTCCAAAACTTTTAATGGAGAAATAACTTTGCAAAAATGTTTCCCATGTGCCAAGGGACAGACGAGGATAGTAACAAACTAAGTAGTCTGCCAAGGTAACTCCAGCCCCTAAAAGTTGTTAATCATTGGCCTAATCCTGGCAATTCACTTGCATACGCAATAAAACAAAGCTTTTCAAATAAAAATAAACTCATTTGCATTCATGATGGGGAATCACGGCTTTGCAATGGAGTATCCTAGATATTTAAAATGGTACTATGTCGATAGATCACATGTAGCAAATATATGAGAAAGGAAGATAAACACTTTGCAACTTACTCTCTCACTTAACCTTCCTCATGCCTTTTCTCTACCAGAAATATACTACACTTGACCCATGACAGTCCCATGTTTGTCAGGATTATTCTTCTAGTTCTCTAATGCTTAACTCAGATGTCTCTACTTCCAGAAAGCCTTCCCTGACCATCATCTGCAATGTGGGTTTAATGCCCCTGTTCCATATTTCCATAGAAGATGGTGCTTTCTTATTTTATTGGAATCATTTCATTTTATTATCGTTTTCCCTTTACATGTTTACCTCCTCTGATAGATTGTAATTTTATTTGCAAAAAAATATTCTATTTCAGTAGGTCAGTGGTTGAATGATTCTTTTGATTAAGGTAGTTTGGGAAGTACTGCTCTAATTCACTGTGCTAACTTTCAGAGATAAATATTTAAGACATATGAAATACCACCAATAGCCAACCTAATCAGAAACATTGCTTTGATTCCAAAATTGACACTTTTCATCTCAAATATCAGCTGAGGAAATGCTAAAGAGTATGCCCGGTGGGGTACGTACTGTTATCATGCTCATTTTGCTGGGAGAGAAACTGAAGTTCTGAGAATTTAGGTTCTCTTCCCAGTAATTTACTTTAAGAGTCAGAGTCAGTAAATAAACCCAAGTCTTATTTATTTCTCCAAAATTTTATTTAAAAAATTTTTAGATATATAAAAGTTGAAAGAGATTGAAACCATATACCCACTACCTAAATTCTACCATTAACATTTTACTATATTTGCTTTATCACATAACCATCCATTTATCCCTCTATTCATCTACCAATCCCTCTTGATGCATTAAAAAGCAATTGTCAGCATCAATATACATTAAATTATATGCTATATAACATGCAAGTTATCAACTAGTGTTTAATATTTGTTTACAGGATTATTGTTTCCTTTAACGTGAAATTTACATATAATGAAATGCACATTTCTGGAGTTTTAACAAATTCATAGACCTGTTCTAACCAGACTTCTAAAAAGATTTAAAGCATTATTCCCCTAGAAACTTCCTTTATGCCTCTTCCCAGTCAATCCTCACCTCCATCCCAATAACATCTTCTGTTCTGAAATTCTTCATAGTTTTAGTTTTTCAGCTTCTACAGTGTCCTATAAATGGAAGCACCTTTTATATAAGGATCCATTCATGTGGTTGCGTGAATCTGTATCTCATTACTTTTTACTGTTGTTATATTCTATTGTATAGATATACCACAGTTTAAAATCAATTCTCCTATTAATGGATGTAGTTTCCCCAATTTGCCTATTGTAAATAATGCTGCTATGAACATTTTGTACAAGTCTTTTGTGGACATATATTTTCACTTCTCTTGGATAGAAACATAAGACTTAGAATTGCTGGTTCACATGCTAGGTATGTGTTTAGCTTTATAAAAATTTGCCTGACTCTTTTTCTGAAGTGGTTGTACTATTTTACACTCCCATAAGCAGTGTGCAAATAAATGAAGACCATTCAAATGAGAATAAGCAAAGGCTATTCATTCAGCGTTTGCTCTAACAAGTGACAGTCTGTGTCAAACCACTACTTGCGTTTGGCACAGACCCAAAAGCAGAGAGGGCAGTGTGAAAACTTTATAGTGAAAAAAAAGGGGAAGATTTCAGGTATGCTCTAATTGAAGTTTGCTGGCATGGGGAAGCTGGAGGCAGGCTATCTAGAATCAAGGCATCCTGCATAATCGTTTAAGGGAGCTTATTTGGTTTTCTCGGGTTGTCCCTAAATTGGAAGCAGGAAAAAATTTAAGGAAAGCCAGTTATTGGCCAAATCCTGGCTTTTCTGGGCTGATTGTTGCAGAGGATTCAGTTTGGATTCCTAGAATGTTTGCTGCAGAGGTTGTGGTTTGACTTCCCAGGCTGATCTGCGAAGAGGTTCCCAGATGCCTAAATTGGTTGTTGCAGAGGTTATGGGATAGAGTTCTATTTTTATATATGGTCTGGCCATTGTACATTTGTATATTCAGTCTCTCAGCAATATGACAGTTCCAGGTCTTCCACATCCTTTCAAACACTTGGTTTTGTTGATCTTTTAAATTTTAATCACAGTGGTTGATGTGTGGTAGTATCTTATTGTCAAAGTCAGCTATTTTTAATTCCCAAAACATATGCTTTTTTCAGCCCCACCTCACTACATATGTATGTAGGTGTTTTAGTTTGTTAATGTTGACTGAAGCGCAATATGCCATAAATGATTTGGCTTTTATAAAGGGAATTTATTAAGTTACAAGTTACAATTTTACGGCCATGAAAATGCTCAAATTAAAGCACTAAAAAGAGGATATCTTTACTGAAAAAAGGCTGATCTGGGAAAGTATGTGGCTAGCTTCTGCTGGTCCTTTGACTTCTGGTTTCAAACAGTTCCCCCAGGGCATTTTCTTTCTGCACTTAATTGAAGATCATGGACACAAGAAGGCAGCGGCATGACATATTCAAAGTGATAAAAGCAAAAAAATGTCTCTTGAGGATTCTATATCTGGCAAAACTATCTTTCAAAAATGAGACAGAAATTAAGGCATTCCCAGTAAAAAATGGAGGGAGTTCGTCACCTTTAGACTGAAGCTACAAAACCTACAAAGTTTTGAATATTGAAAGGAAAAGACAATAGATTGAAGCCACATGATGAAGTAAATACAAATGCAAGTACTACTGTATTTTTGGATTGTAAATCCACTTTTTACTTCCTATAGGAACTAAAAGGCAAATGCATTAAATGTAGTGATGAATCAGTTATTTGTACTCATAATGTATAAACATGTAATTTGTGACAAGAAATAAAGGTCAGAGGATAGAGGATTATAGAAACATAGTTTGTGAACAGTATTGAAGTTAAGTCGGTATCAAGGAAAATGAAATTGGGCGGGCCACGGTGGCTCAGCAGGCAGGAATGCTTGCCTGCCATGCCAGAGGACCCGGGTTCGATTCCTGGTGCCTGCCCATGTAAGAAAAAAAAAAAAGAAAATGAAATTGTTATAGATCTAGGATGTTAAATTTGAGTCCCATGGTAACTAAAAAGAAAATATCATAAAATATGCAAGCTCATTGAAACAGAAATTAAATTATAAGTTGCCAGTATTGGGGGCAAGGGGAATGGGAGCTTAATGCATAATCCATGTAGAGTTTTTGTCTGGGCAGATGAGAAAGTTTTAGTACTGAAAAATGGTGAGGTTACAACATTGTGAATGTGATTAACCCTACTGAATGGTATTCTTGGAAGTGGTTGAGATGGGATAGTTTATTTTGTATGTATAGTCCTACATTAAAAAAATATGGAAAGAACAACCCCAAAATGACCATGACAGATTATTGTAATATGTGATTCTGGATAGGATCCATCAAGGGAGAAGAAAAGTCCCAAAAGAACATTATTAGGATATTTGAAAAAGTTGGAATATAGGCTGTAAGACTTATATCAATGCTAAATTTCTTAAACTTGATTACTGAACTTCAGGAGGTTACATAAGTGATATGATATCCTTGTTCTTAGGAACTGTACATGGCAGCATTAAGTGTTCAAGGAGCATGATGTATACGACCTATACTCATGTATTCAGAAATTGGATTGATAGAAAGATATGTACATACATACATTATACATTTATACATGCATGCATGATTGATGGATGAATAGAGAGAATGGCAAAATGTTAAGATTGGTGGATCTGGATATCTGGAGGGGTAAGGGTATGTTGGAGTTCTCTCTAGGGGGGGTTGCATTTTTTTAAACTGTACTGTAAGTTTGAACTTATTTCAAAAATGTAGTTGCAAATAAATTAATGATAGTTACTTTGACTTTCCAACTGGAGTGTGTCACAGGCTGAAAAGTCTGTCTTGAAAATTAACTCAGATTTTCAACCACAAATTCTGCCTCAGAATCACGCACAGGAAATTGTCCTAGGAGTCTTTAAATATCTGTTAGTTGATACTTGAAAACAGGTGTTAGATGAGCTACATCATGGGGAATAAACTAGTAGAACTCTATTTCTATACGTATAAATGCTTTGTAATTGTGCTTACAATGTAATAGGCAGTCTGTTTTGTTACTGGCAAGATGCATATTATTTTTATAAGATTAAGAATTGATATAGACTCAGAACAAGGGTTGTAAAACATTTTCTGCCAAGGGTGAGATGGTAAATATTTTAGGGTTTACGGGTCACATACCACCTCACTTACATATTCTTTTTTGTGATTATTCATTTTTGTTTTGCTTTATTTGCTTTTAACAATCCTTTAAAAACAAACACAAGCCATTCTTATCTTGTAAGTACAAAATTAGACTCCAGGCTAGATTTGACCTGCTGGCCGTAATTGCTGGCCCCTGCTCCAGAAGAATTCTAAACAACCAAACAGTAATGGTAGTGGTAGCTCAAATATACCAGTTAACAAAGCTTAGAGTAAGTAAATCAGTCAAGCTATGCTCCAAATGAGCTGTGGAAGAATATAGAAGCAAGGCAGTAAATTGAAGCCTTTGGAGAAGAGTCACAGATTTTCTTCAAGGTATTACCATTGGTTCTATAGCCAGGATTTGGACCCAGACAGACTGGCATCAGAGCCGTGATCTCATCCAAGAGGTACTAGGAGTCTAGTATCTCTTGCATAGCTTTGTAGAAGTATATAATATTTTAGATGAACAGGAATCTCCTTGCATCTTCTGTAAATCAACTCCTATTTTCTCACTAATTTACATGAAAATTTCAGATGGATTTTTAATATGTACTTGCTCTCAGCAAATTAGTCTTAAGATTTGGTACTTCCTCCCCTTCTTCCGCCAATCTCCTCTGCCAAGTGCTTAATGATGTATAAACAAACACTTAAAAATAAACAAAAGACAGCCCAACATTTTTAGGACATTTTTAGGAATCTAGAATTTATAAGCTGAATAATCGTTTCAAAATGTGAATGATTACACAATAGAACAGACTAGAAAGTCCAGTATTAAGCCCAAACACATATAGGAATTTAGTATATGCTAAAGTTGCTATGTAAAGCCATGGGGAAAAGGTAATTTATTAACTAAATGGTATAGTGATCTAGAAAAAGAGTAAATCACACCTGACCCAAAATAAATTCCAGATGTATCAAAAGTTTAACATGAAAAACAAAATCACAAAATATACTGGAGAAGTGATATATTTTTCTTATTAATCTTGGTATGAGGAGAAGTCCTTTGTAAGTATGACACAAAACACAGAATCCAAAAAAGAAAAGACAGATGCAGTTGACTACATGAAAGTAAAAATTTCTTCATGGCAAAAACTATCATGAGGTTAAAAAAATGACCGATGGGGCAAATTTGCAACTTATATCACAGAAAAGGGGCGAAATTTTTTAATATAAAAGTTCTCCTATAGATCTGTTTCAACAGACCAACAACCAAATAGAAAATGGCCAGAGGATAATTAACGGAATATTTACTGAAAATTAAATAACAAATCAAACATAAGATCGTTGCTCAACTTAATATTTCAGTAACATATTCTTTTTCACCTGTCAGACTAGTGATGATTTTTTTAAAAAGGGTTGACAACACATTGTGTTGGTGAGGGTGTGGGGAAATTGTTGGAGGACTGTAAATTTGCACAAACTGTATGAAAATAATTCAGCTAAATCTATCAAAATTTGAAATGCACTTACCTTTTGACCTAGCAATATCACTTCTAGCAATTTATTCTACAGATATGCTCATGCATAATAAATGATAATTGTATAAAGATATTGATTGGAGTGTTTTATAATAGGAACATATTAGTAATAACTTAAATGCTTATCAATAGGAAATTTGTTTATAAATTATTGTAAATCCAAACACTGGACATGTATAAGTTACTGGGAGAAATTTCTCTCCAAAACTTATATGAAAAAGACAAGGCACATAATAGTTTTTATAGTATATGGTATGCTATCATTTTCCTAAAAAAATGGAGGAAAACAGTATATATGTATGGATTATGTGTGAAAGGCAGCAGATCATAATGGTAAAGTGCATGGACCCTGACTCCTATCTGCTTGGATTTAAATCTTGGCTCCATCGCTTTATGACTGTGTGACCTCTTGTGCCTCAGTCTCCTCATCTGTGAAATTGGTGTAATAATAGTACCAACATCATCAGTTTGTCTTGAGGATTAAATGAGCTAATGTCTGTAGATCTTAGAACAGTGCCTGATATGTACTATTTAAGCATTTGTTAAATAAATATGCAGAAAATATACCTGGGACAACATATAAAAATTTGCATATGGCTAAAGAATAAGAATTAAAGACTAAATTTTATACTTTTTGAATATTGTACCAAATGCTTAAATGATACCTATTTTTTTAATTAAATAATTTTTAAGTATAAATGTTTTATGTTCCCCAGCATGTTAGACATACCTGGTCTCATTTCTTCACAACCCATCCTCTGCTTTACCCATCACTTCTGCTTTCCATGTTTTCCACTATTGCTTCTTAATGATTTAATATTCTTTTCCTTTCCATCACCTCAGTGCAACTCATTTGTCTCAATCTTTCTATACTTGCTCCTGACTTTACTATCTTCTTTCTGCTGCTAACTCTCCAATCCAACTTTCACCAAATGCCATTACTGCAACCTCAAAGTTTCAGCTCTAGATATCCCATGACTTTAAATTGAGCATGTCATCTCTTTCTCATTTCAATCGCACACTTTTATCTCCCAAGCTAGAAATTAGACTTATATCTTTGACTCTTCCCTCTACTTCATCCCCTAGATCCTCCAAATCTATCCATTTATCCTTTCACATGCCTCTTGTTCACGTTTTCCTATTGCTAGACCAGCTCTTCTCAAACTTTAAGGTGCATAATTTTCATACATGTAACCTGGAGAGCTTGTTAAAATGAAGATTCTGATTCAGTAGATAGGTAACCATCTTACAAGATGGCCCCCAAATGTTTCCATTTCCTGGTATTCACAATCTGTGTAGTTTCCTCCCATATGGCATCAGGGTTGGGCTGCATGACCAAGAAAATATGGCAGAATATTAGTTTAGAGAAGACAATGCAGCTTTTGTCCTAGTTGTTTTCCTTTTCCCTTCTCATGGTTGTTTTCCTTTTCACTTCTCATTCTCTTGGATTGGCCACTCTGGGGGAAGCCAGCTGCCATGCCATGCTGAGAAGTCACTCAGGCAATGTATGGAAAGGCAAGTATAGTGACAAATTGAGGCCTCCTGCCAACAATCATGTGAGTGAGTTTGAAAGTGGATCCTCCAGCTCTAGTCAAGCCTTCAGATGACTGAAGCCCCAGCTGACATCTTGTCAGCAACCTTATGAGAGATACTGGGCCAGAACCATTCAGTTAAGGCAAACCTAGTTCCCTTACCACTGAAATTGAGATAATAAATGTTTTTTTGTTTTAAACTGGTAAGTTTTGAGATAATTTGTTAAGCAACTATGGATAATTTACACCGTTGATCTAGGGAAAGGCCTGAAAAACTCTGCATTTCTAATATGCTCCTAGGTGTTACTGATTTTGATGCTGCTGGAGCTTGCTGGAGTTGCAGGACCTACACCATTGCAACAGCCTCCCATCCAGTACCTACCTGTATTATCTCTCTACTCCAATCCCATTATATCCCTGACTCTCCAATATACAATGGTTCCCTATTGCCTACTGTATAATAAATTCAAAGCCCTCTGCCTGTCTCTCAAGATCATTTGGAACCTGGACATATTTATGATTTATAGTCATATTTTCCAATGCTCTTAATCAGGTGCTTTCTTCTCCCATCAACCTGATCGCCTCACTGTATTCTGCATGCAACATATTTACTTTGGCCCCTGGGTTTTCTAGTAACACTATTTTCCTTTATTGCCCTGTCCTTCTTGCCCTACCACAAATATACATATAATTGGAATATCTTCTACCCTTCTCTCCTATCCAAAGTCAACATTGGAAGCCTAGTTCAGGTGCTGTTTTTCACCAACACCCATTTCATTTTTATTCAATAATTTTATGAATCACAATCTTATCTTCCAAGCTGGATTTTAAGCAACTTGAGGTCAGGAATAGTATCTCAGAAGTCTTAGTTGCCCCCTGGGCACCTGGCACAAGGCTAAACACATAAGAAGTAAGTAGCTGTCCATTGACTGAGTTTGTTTGTCACATTTAATGTGACTGCATGCCTACCACACTGCAAAATTTCCTCCTGAGTTTTACAGCAACAGAGAGAATCCCTTCCAAATCAGCCTCTTAATCCTACCTCCTACACTATACTAAGTTACTATCTTATTTATTCTTTCACATCATTGACAGGTAAAAAGGTAACATATTGTGAGGACAGCTTTTATTATGAGCAGCAATGAAAGGGGAAATAATGTCACAGTTAATTCAAAAGCCATTTCGTTTTGGATTTCAAATCCTTCTTTATTCAGGGGGCAAATGTGATGTGAACTCGTTAAGTTTTTCCTGAGTGGTGCTGAAATCATCCACAAGAAGACAGTGAGAAGAGAGCCAAGGGAGATAGACTTAAGAACACTGGCTGATGAGGGAAGACTAAGAAAAATAAATACCTCACAGAAACCCACATTGAAGGTAATGAACCAAATAAGTGATACAGAGGTGGAGGATTAGAATGGGAGGGAGGGATAAAGGGAGGGAGGGAGAGAGGGAGGAAAAAACATGACCCTGAGACCTTGTGTATTCCACACATCAGACCATTTTACAATTTTACAAAAGAATAGCCACTATTTGTTGAAACTTTACTCTGTCAGACATGTGCTCAGTACTTTTTGCACATCAACTCATGTTAATCCATACAACGATCTGATGAGACAGATATTATTGGTAGTCCCATTTCCCTGATGAAAAGTCTGAGTTTCAGATAGCCACATAGCTAGGAGTTGGTTGAACTGGGATTTGAACCCAGTACTGTCTGAAACCAAAACCCACATTTGAATCTCTAGACTCTGGGTCTAGCCCTCATCTTCATTTAGGTGAACCCTGCATGGAAAGATATGACAGATTTGAGGGAATTTGGAAAGCAGGGAAAGTTAGTGTTCAGTGCACATCCCTGACACAGGTATCTAATAACCTCCTGTCCCATGGCTACCCAGTGACTATCCGAGGTACCTCATCCAGGCTTAGAAGACACCTCAGTTAGTCTTCCAACAAAATATACTCATTCTCTATTTTAGGACCTTAATTCCACAACCTTTAGGGTGGCAATGAATGTTATGAAATAATTATATCCTATTACCAGGTAACTAGTAGGTTACCTCACCCAGGTAATATAAAGTATTAACTTCATCAAATAGTTTAAGTCCTAAAAAGAAAGCCTAATTACTGGAATTTGGGCACATCGGCTGGCCCATAGGCCAACAGGATTTGAACCAAAAGAGATTTTCATGCTCTTCCTATTATGTCTATTCTTACTTCTGAGTCTGAAGTGTGCCTTACACCATCATTGCTTGCACTTTTCTTATTTAACAACCAGCAGTAGAATTAAAAAAATGTGGCTTATTTAAAAAAATTCTAATGAAGTACCAAGTCTCAATTAAAAGGAACGTCTCTCCATCCATCTATTTATTCCTGCCAGGCATTTTTTTTTGAAGCTGGAAGTTTCATTATCTGAAATTTGCAGGCAATTACTAGGTCTACTAACTCACAAGATGTGAGCACTTTTTCCAACAGTCTAAATGAAAAGTGGCTTTGAGTAAGCGTATGCACGTGCGTGTGTGTGTGTGTGTGTGTGTGTGTGTGTTAAAGAGGGAGTCCACTTAGAAAAGAAAGGCTTGATGAAGGCAGGAGGGGGAAAGGGCAGCAGGAACCATATCAGACCATTTATTTGTCTTATTTGACACTGCAAGCTCCAGAAGTATTAACGAACAGCTCTCCACTCCTGGGGAAAGCTTTTGGATTTAGAGCTTTAAACAACCACTCATCCTCATTTTGGCACAAAGTCAAACCAAAATTTTTCATAGCTTATAAAGCTTGTTAACAAAGAACATACAAAATTAATGCTCATTAGGGTGCTCATTAATATGCTGTGTGCTCGCCAGTTTGACTTAATTAAGTTGAGCACCACTTCGCCATAATATTGTGGCCCAACAGAGAGAGGAGGCTGCTCAGGTCTGAAAGGCATTCCCTCAAATCAGAATTAGCAGCAATGAAGAGCACACTTCAGTGTCTTCCTGAAGCTTCAAGGCAGGCTAGAAAACAGAGAGCCTATGCAAAGCAAGTGGCTATGGCCCTGCTTGGATGTCTGATTGCACACCCTAGTTTTCGTGTTCATATGTTTTTCTGGTGAAATGAACTACCATTGTCAATGGTACAATCAGATCTTGACCAAGAATGATAAAAATAAAGAAGCTCCAGAGCTTAAGCAAAAGACAGAATAGATTGGGGCAGGTATAAGAGGAGACAAAAAAGAGACGGCAAAAAAACAATTGGACAAACAAAGGTTGAAAGCAAGAGAGAACACAAGAGACAGGGATACTCAAATACTGTCATATTAGAAAGGTGAGAACACATGGCTGGAATGTTATTATTTATGTGAGAATATATTAATTTTTTCCTTTGTCAATTTGAGGCTTTTGAGGCCCTTGTTCTTAAAATGTTCAAGGGCATTTCAGAACAATCAATTCTAGTCAGCCAGTATAAATAAAACCTAGTACTAGTATTCTAGAACTTGTGGCCAGTGATTTCTAGAAAATCTTGAATTTAAAACAAAAGTAGGAGTAAGGGAAAAACAAGAGTGAACCGTAGGAATCTGAACCCCAGCTTTCTACCTAGGAGATAAGAGATCTTGGAAAAGCTGCTTTATCTAGTGAAGCCTCGATTTCCTCACCTGAAAATATAAGGCTGGACCATATGAATGCCCTTTCATTTTTGTAAGTCAAAATTCTGGAATATCAGCAATTTCATATGGTTCAATCTAATAAAAGGATTAAAAAGGATGATATGGGTGGTGTGACGGTGGCTCAATGGCAGAAGTCTCACCTGCTATGCTGGAGACCCAGGTTCGATTCCCAGTGCCTGCCCATGCACAAAAAAAAGGATGATATATTTTAAAACAATTTTTAAACTGTAAAATGCTAAAGATTGTTTATGATCAGCCATAACTCTTGCTACTTCAAGAAAATATTATATGTGAAAAGTAATGTCGCATCCTTATTATATCATGCTCCACTAATTAGAGCAGCTAAATCAGATCAGATCTCTTTCCCAGACTTTGCCAGAGGCCTTTCTGACTCAAAATTCAAGGTTAGTATAGCTGCAGCTCAGGTAGATCATTGTGAACCAATGTTATTGATACTGTTGAAGATTATTTTTAAATGTCTTATCCTGCCATGGTAGCTATTTAACAGAAAGTGATAAAGCGTCTCATTATACACACACGCACACAAACACACACACACACACACACACACACATATACATACACTCTCTTGTCACTGCCTAAATTGACCCAAAGCCCTGTTGGAAAGAAACGGTAAAGAGTTGTACAAGGAGAAGGGCCATAATGGAATCACTCCAAAGCATCAATTACAGCAGGTAAGAGTAGGCAGGACAGAGAAATAGAGGAAATTTACTACAGATTATGCAGGTTCTAGAAATCAGAAAAGGCAATAGGTTTGAGCCAGGTAGGAAAGCTAGAGTCAGAGCAAAGGGAAATGGGGAAGGTGAGGGAAAGTAGTGGGCCAGGAGCCTGATAAACAACCAATAACTAAGAGAGCACAAATGCTTGAAGACAGAAAAACAGAAATCAGGAGCCCTGTAAAAGATAGAAATGTGGAGGGAAGTATGTGATCAAATGTCCAGAAACTAAGAGATGTAAAAGGACAAACAAAATAAAAATACCGGTTTGAGGGGGATCAAATTTAATGGAGCAAAATATTGCCATCTCTCTCATCTCAGGAGATTTTATGCTGCCGATAAAAGCATGGCTCATTCTAGCATTACCAGACTGGGGCTTAGAGGTAGAAATATTTATAATACATGGCTAGAATGAGGAAAGAGAGGGTTAAACAAAAGAGCATTTATTATGAAAGAAGGAGGAAGGGGACGTATTGGTGGGACAGTGGGCTCTGTATGTAGAGAAAAGAAAGCAACTAGCACTAGAGGAAGTATACAAAAAGCCCACACTTACACACATTCCTCTGCCAAGCAAGCTTTGAAGAATCATTCTGAAGAGCACAAAATGATATTGTATTAGAATTTGCTTTACCATTTAACCCAGATAAGAGATGAAGGATATATTGTACTGGGCACACATCTCTAATAAAGATAATGCCACTTCCTATGATAGTTGCATTGTATTGTGTCTGTCCAGCAGGCAATCTAGGCATTTTCTTCTTGCCTTCCTAAGTGTGATCTATATTTTCAAACTGAAGGTAGGGAATTTTGGTAATGACCTGACAAGCTTTGTTGCCTTTTTCTCCTCTGAAAATATTCTCTTTGGGCTCTTTGTTGAGAGACGCATTTGTTGGATTTCATTGTTTCTTTGCTCATTGTTGCACTCCAAAATGTAGCATTCTCCAAACCTGGGATTTTGTTCTCTGCATCGTCTTCCTGCTCATTAATGTAAATAATAAAGAGCCTGGTTTCCAATGCAGTTCCCATTCAGAGCCATATTAATAATTCATTTCCAGCTTGACAAAGTCCTTTCAGCAGCTGCTTTGTTTGAGGCTTTGCTCCTCACAGTGGTGATAGGTCAATTGTCTTAAGCTGAAATTGAACTAAAGGACTTGAGAAGGGCATTTGTATTCCCCACATGTGACCATGGGGAGATCAGTGGTGTAGGAGAAAATGCACCTAGTCCATTTCTAAGGCTCCCTCTGGAGACTTAGCCTCTTATTCCCGTTTTCTTTCCAAATCTTTTCTTTTTAGCGTTAATTATTAAGATAACGAGCTCAGTGTCAAAGTGTGGGAGCTGAATTCCAGTCCACACAGGGAGGAACAAAATGTCTGTTTGCTAGTCAAGATATCTTTTCTTTCTCTAGGAACAAAATATGTAATGGCCTGGTGAGGTCAGTTCATATTGCTTGGAGCATGCAGTAGCTTATCTAGAGTCCAGTGCATAGTAGGTGCTTAGATTTCTGCTGACTGACTGACTTAGTTATTATATCTGGCTGGGGAAACTGTTCCAGAAGCAAGTACCCAGCAAAATCATCATCACCCCCTTTTCATCATCTCTGTAGTACACAGTGAGACATAAAATTCTAATACAGAAAATTGAAGATCTGAAGAGCCATAGACAAGGGTATGTGTAAAAGATCCAGCTATAGATTGAATTCCATGGGTGATCTGATACCAGATGAAAATATTCTGGAGAAAGGGCTGCCTCCCTTTGCTAGGTAGTGCCATTGGAGGAGGCAATCAGTTGCTTAGAAAGTGTGGCGTGAGGAAGAAGCAAATGGGGAAAAGCTATCCAGAGCTTTGAGCAGATAGAGAGCAGTGTCTGGTACCAAATTATCCATAGAGAAGCAAGGCAAGAGAAAGCCTCAACTAAACTGTCCTAGGGAAGCAAGGTACACTGACTCTGAATAAAAAAACAGAAAACTGCTTTTTATTGGGGTGGGGGTGGGGTGCATGGTCCGGGAATTGTACCCGGGTCTCCCTCATGGAAGGCGAACATTCTACCACTGAACCATCCGTGCACCCCAGAAAACTGTTTTAAGATGGTTGCCCATGGTTTCCTAGTCGACCCAAACCATTCTTTGTTCCCTGGGTGAATAGGAGTCCACCTAGTTTCATTTTCAGACTCTGATTATATTAAATAAAAAAAGAGATGAGCCTTAAAATGCTAATAACGAAAATAAAATTAATACAAACTAGAAGCAAGTGGTGAAAGCATTACTCCTTGAGTGATGCAAGTTTAGGTAGACTATGTGCTGGGGTATCTAGCCCCTCAATTGGACCCTAATTCTGACACCCTGGTTACCCCACAGTCTCATCAGGACTTCTTATGCCCGTTTTACGCAGAACATTCCGAGTTCTGCTCTCTACTGGGTAGAAGGAATGGTTGTATGATTGGGTAAACAGATTTTTGCCAAAATGGCTTACACTTCTCCAGAATAATTGTAGTATCACATGTGATGACAGCAGCCTAGTATAAGTATTAAGAACACAGACTCTGGAGCCAGACTTCTTGGGTTTGCAATCCTGGCTCTGCTATTCACTAGCTGTGTGTTTTGGGGCCACTCCCTAAGCCACTGTTTCCTCATCTGTGAAATGGGGATACTAATAAAAGTACCTACCTCATAAGGTTGTTACAAGGAATATATATGTTAGTATCTATAAGGCCCTCAGAACACTGCCTAACATATAGCAAGTGGTTATTTATTAAATAAAACTACATCAGTTTTACAAGTATTTTTTTGTTAACAAACAATTTAGAAAGTTCCTAAAGGGTAATCTTTAATGATGTAGTTTTATGCACTGTAAGAAAAGGATATTTTCATATCCTTCTTAAAACGTTATGGATAATCATCTACCCTAATGAGGCCTAAGATCCTTATAAATCTACCCATTCATTTTGGATGGACTATCCCTGACTCTCCAACCATCAATGATTCTTTGGTTATTTAGTAAATATATCCAAGATACAAAAGGTGTTAAAGCTAAAAAGAAAAAAAGAAAGCTAAAAAAATTATCACTTCCAGGCTTCTGCCTCTCCAGACTTCTCCCTCCTGCCTACCATTGCAAAGTATTTTGAGTTTAAACACAGATCAGATTCAGTCCCATTAACAGTGCTTCAGACAACAGCTGAGGCTCATTACTTGATAACCTTTACTCTCCCACACTCTTTCCTGCTGAATCAACTCATGTTCCAGCCCAGCTGGCTAAGGATGGGTCAGTTGGTCAACAACATGTGTTAGTCTCTCACTGTCTGCAGGGTTGTGGGAGAGGGAAGGATGTAAGTGAACTAAAGTTCAGTCCTTGTTCTTGGAAAGTGGCCAGTCCAACAGGAAACAGAATCCAATCTTAGTGAAAAGATTTTGCCTCATATGTAATAAGGCTCCCAAGGGACAGCCTGACACCTAATGGATGGATAGCTGTAGGAAAGCTGTCACTTCATTGTGGCTTTAGCAAAGACCTAAGAATGATGAAATCAATGAGATTTTAATTCATCTGGTTTGATACTAAATTGAAAAATATCTTATAAGAAGCAGGAACCTGGTGGAGGAAACTGAGAGCCATGGCTTTGGGAGTATTTTGTTCCCTCTCCTTGAAAAGACAGATGATGGTACATGTAGGCACAAAATTGGATCATTCATATTTTTTAACCTGGCAAGCAGTTTGGGTGCAGATGTTAGAACTAAGGCTAGCCTGAAGCAAAACTGAACCTGAAACATTCTTTAGATCTTTACTTTCTCTTTGCCCCCCTTGTCTCTCCTATTCCCAGTACCCTCATATTAACCCCTGGCTTTCTAGGAGCCCTGTTCTCCCAAATTTGTCACCTCAAAGAAACCTGACTTCCCATCACTGACACATATGTCCCCTATCTCCCCTGACCTAGCCCATACCATATTTTCTGTTTCCCAAAATATTAAAAATTTGATAAACAAAGCTGCTAAGTTATCAAAGGCCAAAACAGAATTACTGTGTTATTCTTATTTGGTATAATGGAGACTGTTAGCTTTTCTCTAGAATCTATTCTCCCATTCATCTGTTGGTAACATGATTAGACTACATTCCCAGCCTCCTTGCATTTATATGTGATCATGTGATTGAGTTCTGACCAATGGCATGTGAGAATAAGTAATATGTGCCACCTCCAGGCCAAAGCTTTTAAGAAAAGTGTTTGACCTTGCAGTCTTTTCTCTTCCACCACTTGGGAGCAGATGCCAATGAAGGCCTAAGGAATGGAGGGGACACTAGATGGAAGAAGTCTAGAATCTCTGAATGACCATATGGAGGAAAGCCACCTTGCTGACATGAAAACCAACACATGGCTCTATGTGAGCAAGAAATAGACTATTGTGTTGAGATATTACACATTTGGGCTTACTCATTATGACAACCTAGCCTAGCCTAGACGACCCTAAATAAGACAGCTGGAATATATACATTTTTTTCAGAAGTCTCCTATAAATACACTTGCCTATCTCAAAGGGCCACATCTCTAATAGCAGAAAACTTCAGGTATCACTGATGGAACTTTTTGCAACATTCTTCACATCTACTTTAAAGACAAATCATGAATGGGTTCAGCCACAGAGTAAGATGGGAGAATAAGCTAGGCTAGGCAAAGACCCATTAATTAGGACAGGTACTGAGGGAATCTGATCAGAATTCAGAGGCTGGCCTCAACCAGGACTGCTGAGATGTCCAGAGCAGCTTCCAAAGCCTCAAACAATGATCAAAAGGAGAGGATCCAATCCTACAATGAGAAATTCTAGTAAGATTCCAATCCAGAAGTCAAGGATACTATTAGTCATCATCCTGTAGTGTCAGTCATCATCATAATGTGTCTATATTTTGCCACCTTATAAAGCATCAAATGAGTGGGCTAAGACAGACTCCAGGGAAGGAAGATTGACAGGGTATGGGCAAGGTTCAGGGTGGAAACTCAACCCTAGAAAGAAACAAGGAATAACTACTGGACAAGTTTTAGAGTGGGAGATCAAAGGAAGCTTCACCAAGAAAGAGGGGTGGGGAGCACTGAAATTCAGGGGTGGAATGAATACATACATCTCATTCCTTGATCAGTGTTTCAGGCACCACTGAGTAGGTCTGAGGTTGCTGGTACATTCCCTGCCATATAAAAAATTGATTTAGGAATGGAATGAGGGCTTTCTGGTCCTGCAAATGGGGCCCATAAAAAGAATAGCTAGGAGCTAGGGAAGACAAAGGCAAGGGAAAATTGAGAGGAACTGACAATTTAAAAATCCAAGTTTCAGCTCATTTCAGTGCTGTGCAGCAAACCTTCATGTTAATGAGAAAGGCATGGCTAATGTCAAATCATAGGCAAACAATTAAAAATGCATAACATCATCTTCATTAAATTGGTATCATTAAATACCAGGACTATTAGCACATTTAAACATGCATGACCAGTACCTCTCTTACTAGTTAGGGAGCAAATCCTCTTTGTCTTTGGCAAGATTCCACATTAGCCAGACTCAAAAAATTATCCAGCTAATGTTGGCTATGGCCAGAGTTGGGACCTCATCTGTGAAAAATGCTAAAAAATAGGCTTTTGGCCTCATTTTGCAATAGTGATCATTTCTGACATTGAATTGTTTGTTCAGTGTTTATCTCCTGAGTGCTTTCACAGCAGCTAAAGTACTCCCTCTAATGGTCTCCAGGTTTCACTCACAACTAGCAGAGGATTGTTCCATCGGATTTTTTCTCACAATGCACTTAAGTATCCCCAAAGCCAAAGCCCTGACATTACTTAGTTCAAGCTTTGATTTAGCTCTTTGACTCTTTTTTGCAAAGGAAAAATATCCAGCAACAAAATGGAAACTTGCATGATCTTTTTTGGAAGTTAGAATATATACATACATATAACATATGCATATTTTAGTAGCTTTGTTTTCCTTGAGTCTATAAGACTTCGCCTAGAGACTACTTCGCAAGATGCAAATCAATAGAAGATGCTGTCCTCCCAAGATGCTGTTCTCCCAACCTGGAATCGGGTAATATCAGTAGTGCCTTACAGAGGAAGGAGAATTACCACATCCACTCATTGCAACTAGGAAGCTGACTGCACAGCATGATATGGACAGCAAAAGTCAAGTCCCTTCATAGAAAACCATAGAACTCCAACCATTCTTGTCAAAGAGATTGTGAGAGCCAAGGAAATAACCTCAGGCATTTCCCCTTGAAAAGCCAGGTTTGTAAGACCCCTTTATTCTGTAACTCTTTGACCCTCCTTGCCACCCTTCCCCACTGATCTGGTCTTATTTGTCTTACCTCTATTTCCTGCATTTTTTTCTACTTTACTAGAGAGCTTGCTGTTCCAGAAAGATCCCTAAGATGAGACTTATAGTCTTGCTTTGCTTCGTGCTACAACTGTACTTTACCCCACAGAAACTCACAACAACCATAACACTCCCTC
The DNA here is from genome assembly GCA_004026745.1 of Myrmecophaga tridactyla. Lineage (NCBI taxonomy): Eukaryota > Metazoa > Chordata > Mammalia > Pilosa > Myrmecophagidae > Myrmecophaga > Myrmecophaga tridactyla. Next base: position 7,744 of record PVIY010030425.1, on the reverse strand, counting down.
CTGAAAATCACAGCAATGCTATCAAGTTAGAATACATTTTCAAACACCAGTTTACAAAATAATGCTGGGCTGTGATGAAATTTCATTGTTTTCTTGCAAAACTAGAAAAATAAGGTCAATGTAATGAGAGTTTTGCATAAAGCTAAATGTATTCACTTAAAAAGATTCTCCTTTATGCTAAGATTATACTCTTCCTGCTTTTTTAGTATTAAATTGTCCTTTCTTTTATGAAACTGTGAAGATAATTGATGTTTGTTGAGGATGGGCTTGTTTTTTTATTGCTTTATTTTGCAAAAATAAAAATAAACTACCTTGGAGAGGTAATGGATAAAGAAATTGGTTTGTCAAATTAACTCCTTTAAACATACCAGGAATGAGATTAGAAGGGGGTAGAAAGTAGGATGGATCTGTTTCAGTGGGAGGAGGAAACTGAAAGGTCCAAGAAGAGCAGACTCAGCTTAAGCATCACAGTACTCCCTGGAAGACAGAAAGGAGAAAGAGGGTAGCAGCAAAAGAGAACCTGGTGTATACTGAAGATAAACTCTTTTGCTGGTTTTATACTGAAAACTCAGTTCCTGTCATTTGCCTAATTATGGAATGCACATTGGAATATTGTGCCCTGACATCATTTGGAAATAAGACTCAAATTTTATTCTAATAGCAATTAAATTCCCAATTACCTGGGATGCAAACAAGTATGCAAATTATAGATGCAGGCTGCCTAATATTAGAACTCAAATGGTTATTACCTCAGAACTAGGCATTTTACATCTCCTCCTCTGTTTAAAAGCTGTGGTGGAATTTAGTTTAACTGGATTTTGCAAGTTACAGGACCAAACTCCATTAATTTTCTGAATATAAAATGCTATTTTAGCTAATTTGAAATTTGATCTCACAAAACTATCATCTTAATCTTTTGCTCTTTCAACTTCTTTATAAATGTATTATCGAATTCAGTTACTTTATTATTTATTACCTATTATTATTTATTAATTCACTCACACTATCATATAATCAGCAATGGAAGTTTTACTGAAATGCTCTTCAGTGCATTTGCATACTGAATAAAACTATACTGAGTCTTAAGGGTTTTGATGTTCTAGAAATGCTTGCTGCAAACAAATTTTTATTTGGTTTCTGAAGACATTATTTTGATATGATTTCAACTGATGACAACAAATCAAACAAAGTTCTGTGACAAATGCCTTCTTAATGGGTTTTGCACTATTTGTTTTAGTTGACCCATTCATAATAATTTAACAATGTTTCCTTCCAAGGAAAGTCCAAAATCAATTTTAAAAAATGGTGACATATGTTTATATTTATTTGGAAATATAAATGCAACCTGTGGTTTAGGGACATCTGATTGTCTTGTAATATGAATTTTGAAATAGCTTAGGGTTCCTGCTTATTGACTTTCAGGTTAGGATAGAATTTCACATTAACAATAAATCACCCTGGATGTGTGGTTTTTTAATTTCAATTTGCTGCAATGTAGCTTCATCAGTTCACAAGGTGGAGAGTGGGACCACACATGGAATGAGGAGAACTACAAGCTGGTAACAAAATATGCTCACGTGAAAAAAAAAAGAAAAAAGGTAGTTTTTTTCCCCTTCAGGTCCTTGTTCCAGGATGAAACTTCAGTTCTTGCTTCATGTATCCCTAAGGAGAGAGATCCACTTGAATAATACTCCTCGCTTTTCTCCCCACCCCTGTAGTCCTCACCATGGAAGGAGAAGTGATTTATTTTATTTACTATGTCTTAAGGAAGGAACTGAGCATCTTCAACTTGGCCCCTTCTGGGTTTCTCACTTTTTAGAGCTATCTTGTCCACAGCATGCTTACATACTAAAGCGAAACAGAAATGGGACCAGCCCCTACAGATAAGACCCATAGTGGTCCAGCTGTGTCAATGACTGGGTAGGTAAATTTATCAGGGGTGAAGTATTAGTATACCTACTTGGCTATAGATCTAAAGCTACAATTCCCATTTCAACTTCTGTGCTAAAGGTGATATTTTAGACGTAACATTTTATATGGAGCATTTACGGAGCACTTATTATTGCACTTAGGTATATCCATTTTACAAACGAGGAAACTGAGGCACAGAAAGTTTAAGGAATTTCCCCATATTCACTCAGCTAGTAAGTGGCAATATTTGTATGCAGGCAACATATGGACCGAGGCAGCCTGGCTCCAAATTCCAATGGATTTCAAATTCAGGAAGAGAAGAAAGATGTTATCCATTGGTTCCCTAAGACCTTATCAATTCTCACTTGAGAAAAAAAGCTAAAAACCTATATCAATTATTTCCATTTTTTTCAATATTCACCAATCATAGAGGTCCAATACTCTGCCAACTACTGACTTAGTCTAAGCATTTATGCACTTCAGGAATCTCTACCCTTCTCTTGCGTGATGTTTATTCTACATCTATGCACCTGAAGACCTATAATAATAGGAAACACTACCAAGGCAGTACATTATTGTTAGGACAGCTCCAGTTGATAGACAATTCTTCTTTATAGAATTGAAATCTGCTCCTAGATTTTCCATAAGTAGCCACATAGAACAAATGTAATCCCTCTTCAACAAAGCATCCCTCCCTAAACAGCTTTTCACTCATAATTAAACATCCTGTGTCCCTTATGATGTGGTCTAAAGTCCCTTTACCACATGAGGAATTCTCTGGTGAAAGTATTCCAGTCTGATTATGTCCCTTTTAAAGGCTGGTTTCTGGAAAGGAAGCTAATACTCCAAGTGAAGGCCTGCCAGTGCTCATTAGAGCAAGCCCTTCATTTGAGATCCTGTACTTCTATAAATTCTCCCCTATAGTGGTCTGAAGCTGTATGTACCTCACAAAAACATGTTTTTAAATTTAATCCATTCCTATGGGTATGAGCCCACTGTAAGACCTTTTGATGAGGTTACTTCAGTTAAGATGTGTTCTACCTCAAGCAGGATGGGTCTTAATCCTATTACTGGAGTTCTTTGTAAAAGAATGAAATTCAGACAGATAGAGAAAGCCACAGGAAGCCAGAAGTTACATCAATGGAACCCAGAAGAGAAGGGAGAGATCTGGAGATGCCACCATGTGCCTTGCCATGTAACAGAGGAGCCAAGGATTGCCAGCAGCCAAATGTAGAATGCCACAGTTTCGAAGAGAAAGCATCATCTTGATGGTACCTTGATTTGGACATCTTCCTGGCCTCAAAGCCATGAGCAAATACATTCCCATTGTTTAAACCAACCCACTTCATGATATTTGTTTAAGCAGCATAGGAAACTAACACAGACCCCAAGATTACAATGAATGATTTTGTCAGTAATAGGATCATTTTAAAGCATATGGCCCAGGACACAGGGGATTAATCTTGAAATCAAGTGACCATACAGTTCAAGTGTGATGAGAAGATCAGAGAGGTTAGCTGCACCTACATATATGGCTTATACCACCTGGTCCTTAACTGCTGACCCAGATCTACCACTGGTCCTTACATTTTCCCACAGTTACTGATATTTAGTGCTGGCCCCATCTATTTGTTGATATTGCTATATCCTTAGGTTTCCCTGAAAAGAGATCTTGTTGAATGCTAGGGGATCTTGACAATGCCCTCAGACCAAACTGTCAGAAGAATTTTCCTTATTCATTTCATTTGTTGTGTGCCTTTGGCTGCATCTCTAAAATGCCCAAACATCCAGCTTATTCTCTCATTAAATCAGGCAATTCAGTGGGTAAAGATTAGTGAAATCTGTGGCTTATCAACATGTAGAAAAATATAGTAGTACAAGTATAAAATGCAAGAAAGTTACAAAAAAGTTGAGGTAAATTTCTGTATGGAAGATATTCTGAGTTGGGAAGTAATTAAGATTATTAGTGATTATTCCTATACTTTTAAGGTTGATGCCATGAAAATCAAACATCTCTGTCTTCCCACAAAATTTCTCTTACTGCCACAGTTGAAGATGGAATCTTGGACTACAGGGGATACTGGTATGACCCAATCTTTCAAGTCATAAATTCTTATAAAAACATGAGAAAGAGTCAAAATAATTCAGAGAAAGATCACAACAGATCAGAAGTTGTTACCCTAGTTATATCATATGGTGTGCCTGTGAGAACTTGAAAAAGAAAAACCCAGATACATCCAAGAATTTCAAAGCATTTTCTGAATATTAACCCATAAATTCACACTATACTATAAAGACATAGGATAGTGTGATAAGTTATTATTTAAAATATTGCAACCCCTAGGCTATGTAGCTTGTTTAAGGGAAACAAGCATGGTGTTTAGAAACTGAGACACATGAGAGTAATTCTCAGTCCTGCCTTTTGTCAATTTATGGCCTTGGATGTCTCAAAAATAATTCCATAGCTATTTAAGTGTTTTTTATAACTAGTTTGAAAATGAAACCATAAATCAAATGAAACCATTTTGACAAAGTCAATAAGATTTCCTAGCATTAATAAAGGAGATTCTAAAAATTTGGGCTTTAACTAAAATGAACCTTTGTTTTAAATAAATTCATTTAATGTACTTTCTAGTTTAAATAATGGAAAAAGTAGATTATTTAATTTACTTTTTGAAGTATCTCAGAAAGTAACATAGGCAATTTTCATGCTGGAGTCCTTTGTGTTAAGACACAGCATGTGGTGGCAGCATTACCCCCATACAGTCTAGATACTACTTAGATGCATAGAAAGAGTGAATGTCTATGTTCAATCAATCAGCCAAACTTAGGTTGAATTCTTTTCCTGAAGAAGAGTGAGAGGAAGTGGACCTATAGCAGAAAAGAAACTCCAAATCAACACTCCTTCAAAGAAATCACCCCCCACAACCAATAATCATGGCATCAATGCCATGCAAAAAAAAAATGTCTTCTTGGCAACCTACTTCTCTCAGTATTTGTGACATATTTCCTTTTGGGCGTGAGGGTGGGGATGTATATGGAAACATATCTCCAGTATTCAAATATAAGCAACAGCAAAATAACATTTGTTGGGTGCATGGGTGGTTCAGTGGTAGAATGCTTGCCTTCCATGCAGAAGACCCAGGCTGAATTCCCAGACCATGAACCCTACCCTACCCCCCCAGGAAAAAGATTTGTCTTACAGCTAACAATGTACTAACAGGTGGATTTTTTTTTTCAAGCAAAGGGTACTGATAGAATGTCGATGTTAAAGACATTTCCTCTCCCAGTGCTTTTCATGTACTGAATATGAATCCCATTCCTAAAGAGATTGTTTAGTTTAAAGCCACAGGAAAAAAATGATTGAAAAAATTAGGGGAGGAGAGAATTAAAATGACAAGAGAAATATGCTTAACTAAACTGGTATATATGTATAAAGGTTAATTCTTTTATTCTCTCAATTTCCTTATAATATTCATGGCTGAACTTGCTATGAAAATTGTATCTTTGGTTCTATTCCAAAGTAATTGCCAGTAATATCCAGCAGGTTTTCCTCTTTCCCACCTAGGAATCACCAACTAGCAGGACTGAACCTCTGTGAGGTCAATTTTCTCACAAGAGCCTAAAGAAGAAAAGTTTGCCCTGAGATCCTTTCTGCTCTGCCCAGCCTCTACTCACTTTTCCCTCCACTGCTTTTTGCTCCTTGTACTGCTTGAACTTAATGCTTCTCCCAGGTTGCTCAGGAACCCACCTTTCCCTCTGTGCTGGTTTGAATGAGTAGTATACCCCGAAAAAGCCATGTCCTTTAGTCCTCATTCAATATTGCTGGCTGGGAGCTTTTTGATTGTTCCCATGGAGATGTGACTCACCCAATTGTGGGTATTAACTTTTGATTAGAGGAGCTGTGACTCCACCCATTCCAGGTGGGCCTTGATGGAATTCTTTAAAAGAGGAAACATTTTGAAAAAGCTTGAGAGCCATGAGAACCATGAGAGCCCACGCAGCCAGAGACCTTTGGCGATGAAGAAGGAATATGACCCAGGGGGAGCATCATGAAACGAGAAACCTGGAGAGAAAGCTAGCAGACATTGCCAGGTTCATCATGTGCCTTTCCAGTTGAGAGAAAAACCCTGAATGTCATTGGCTTTCTTGAACCAGCGTAGCTTTCCTTGGATGCCTCAGATTGGACATTTCTATAGACTTGCTTTAGTTGAGACATGCTCATGGCCTTAGCACTGTGGACTTGCAGTTTAATAAATTCCCCCTTTTAAAAGCCATTCTGTTTCTGGTATATCACATTCCAGCAGCTAGCAAGCTAGAACATCCTCCTAACCTAATCACCTCAACAACCACCGCTTTCTCTTTAGTTTTCCATTCCCTCAGGATCTTGCTCTCTTTTTCAAGATGAAGACAAAATATCCTATAATAAAATCACCTACTAACATGAATTTGGTACATTGGTTAAGAGGTCCAGCTCTACAGTCAGACCAAAATGGCTTAAACTCTTCCATGTTGTAGCTGAAGGATTAGTGGGCAAGCTACTTAACCACTCTGAGCCTCAATTTTCCCATCTCTTAATGGAGATAATAACACATAACATGATTGCTGGGAAGAATAAATACAAAAATGGAAGAAAGTGCCTAATTCCAAGACTTTTTGCTTGAGTTCTGAGTGAATTGTGTGGAGGATAAGGTGATGAGTTGAGTTTTGAAGATATATGATTTGTTGTGCCTATGAGTCATCAAGGTGGAGCTGCCTCTGTGTTAGTTGAAAATACTGGTTTGGAGGTCAAGAGAGGTCAAAACTGGAGTTACAGATGCAAAAGTTGTTAGCTTATGCTAATTCTGCAGAAATGGATGGGATTTTCCAGGGGAAAGCGAGAAAAGCCAAGATGCATGATCAGGATGCTGAAGAACAGCAACTATTAAAGGGTATGCAGAAGAAAAGGAGCAAGCAAAGGAGACCAAATAATGCCCATGGAAAAGAAGCAGCAGTAAATGTGGGGTGTCAGAAACAAGGAAATAGAGAATTTTGAAAATGGGATAGTCAACAGTGTCTAATAACACAGAGGTGTCAGCTGAGATGAGAAACAAAGTTTATTGAATTTGACAGCTAGGAATGGAATACTTTTTTTTTTGTAGAAAACCAAAATGGGTCGTACATTTATTGAGCAACAACAAAGAACATTAAGGACAGTGATCGAGGAAAGGAAGGAGGGTCAGAGTGCTTTAGGTTTGGGAAAAGCATGGTGGTGTAGAATTTGTTAGCTGATCTTAACAGGATTAGTACTTTACATGTAGATTCTAGAATCATAAATACATATCTCCTGGTCTAATCCTCATAGAATGATAGATCCTTCCTGTATTCGTTTTCTGTTGCTACTGTAACAAATTACCGCAAAATAGTGGCTTGAAACTATGCGCATTTACTATATTACAGTTCCTAATTTGTCAGAAGTGGGTCATATATGTTTCTTTTAATTTTTATTAATAAAATCAATCGACATACAATATGAAAATTCTTTTTTCTTCATCACATAGTTGTATATTCATCAACATGATCATTTCTTAGAACATTTGCATCAATTCAGACAAGAAATAAAAAGAAAACAGAAAAAAAATTCATACGTGCCATACCCCTCACCCCTCCCTTTCATTGATCACTAGCATTTCAATCTACTAAATTTATTTTAACATTTCATCCCCCTATTATTCATTTATTTTAATCCATATGTTTTACTCATCTGTCCATAATGTAGATAAAAGAAGCATCAGACACAAGGTTTTCACAATCACACAGTCACAATGCGAAAGCTATATCATTATACAATCAT